>CABFWB010000993.1:0-82256 GCA_902151455.1 Timema bartmani
ACTTATAAACTGTTTCACATTAACCTATTTTCAACTTATCTAATATTCTCACAAGCTCGTTCCTTACACAATATCCTCAAGAAGTGTTTGGTAACCACAACAAACTCTTTTTCTCATGTTGCCATTATACATCAATTATTGTTAAATGTTGTGATTTATTTCTGGTGGATGGATTTTATTTATCAATACGTTTTTATCTGTAAAACTTTTACCCTTTTCACATTTTAAATTTTTTTAAACTTTTACCCTGTTAACCCTAAAATATTATCCAGGGCTATGCCGGGTGATTAATTTAAAAAGAAATAAAAAGAGAAAAAAAGGAAAAAAAATCCAAAATTGTTCTAGTTAAAACAATTAAAAAGGAGCTATAAGACCAAAAGGCAAACATTGGAAGAATTTCCAAAAAGGACCTAAATAGGGCAAAAAGGGCAAAATATAACAAATATTTTAAAAAGAGTAAAAAGGGTAAGAATGGTAGAAATGGCAAAATTTAAATAATAAAATAACAAAAAGTGTATAAAGTATAAAAGGAGTAGAATAAATAAAAAAGTTAAATAGTTTAGAAAGCATCAAAAGGGCTAAAATGAGGAGTAAAAATGGGGGGAAAATGTGAAAAGATTAAAACAGGGTAAAAAGCTTAAAAACGTGGTAGAAAGGGTAAAGAAGGTTAAAAGTTGTAAAAAGGATCAAAAGTTTAAAAAGGTGTAAAAATAGCAAAATGGGTAAAATTAACTAAAAGAATAAACAGGTTAAAAGGTTAATTCCTAAATATTTTTGATTGAATTTAATACAAACCTATAACAATCAATTATTAATACTGTGTCAACCTTATATTTTCATTTATATTAGCATCAACAGGTAAGAGTTCAAAGTATTATGCACACATAATTTTTAATTTATGGTTAAATGTATAGTTCCATGAAGCTCTCAGGGGGACCTTATAAACACCCCAAATACCAATTTTTAGCCTAATCGGTAAAATAGTTTTGGCTCTAGCCCGAGGTACAGACTGACAAAGAGACATATGACATTGCAAAAACTAATTTTTTTGATTTCACGGGTTCATGAAACATCGACATTTATCATAGGGTACTCTCGAGTTCAATATTTTTTTACAATCACAATAATTTCACTCCGAAGTATCGAGAGAAAGTAAGAATATGTATCAATGCTGTATGAACTATTGTAGGATCCACTTTACCCTCGCTAGTGGCTAAGAGGTCTCAGGCGTCTGAATAGCTAAATAATGGTTGTTAGTTGGTGACTGCTCGATTAAGGTTTTAAGCTAGAATTGCTGATTTGGAAGTGGTTTTTAACATTCTCTGAACGCTAGTCCATGTACACTTAATCGAAACTACCCTCATCTTCAACAATACATGATGTCGTTACCACTCATAATTAGTGACACAATTATGACTTTACCTTTCCCAGGAACGTGGGAATGTTGAGTTGACGTCACCACCAAACTTCGGAGAGGTTCTGTTTCCAAGCGAGGTAGAGTAAAATTGGAGTATTCATTTGGTTCAAGATAAGTCAAGTTACGAACAATCCAGAGTCGAATGCAAAGATGGCCTCAAGTGCTTACCACTACATTTACCTCATGGCACCCCAACAACTTTTATTTGACATTACAAACATCAAGAAAAAATAAAGCTATTTTTTTACTAATTTTAATTTTGAAGATGATTAATAATTTTATTTAATCTTTGTTTTTAAAATTTGGGATTTTATAAATCTTTTTTAACCGTGATATTTATAGTTATCTTCTTTTTTTAAAACTACTTAAAAGCTCAACGGGTATGTCAGTAATTTAATATGGCAAAGGGTCGTGTAGCATTGCAGGGTAAACGTAGCCTGTTAAAAATGAGCCTGTGATAAGATCCCACCAATTCAGTTCCCATTTGACTGATATTATAAAATATGCTCTACACACCTCACATTTAAATTTTTATTTGGTTAATATCTGGACAATGGATGTACTACTGATCGATTACAGGCAGCCAAGAGTTTAATAAAACTCTGCTAACCCTGGAGACAAGCTAAGCCACGCTACTTTAGAGTAGTTATATAACAAGATACTATCCTATTAAATTTGTTCAAATATAATTTACCATTTTTTTAGATTATTTTCTAGCTTTACTATCGAAACTTTTATTAATATTAGGACATTTACGCTTTTGGGAACTAAACTTTGAGTAAAAATGCAACATTATTATGCTACCAAACATGATTTTTTTTAGCTATATTTATTTTGGGATTTTATTGGATTCTATGAGGATATTTTTATTATTTTTACCATTGTCTTACTACCTGCCTAGATTATACGTATATGTACTAATTACCCTAATGAGTTAGGGATGAGGAAGATTGAATTTAAAGGAAGTTTAACTCCATTTGCGTGGAGAGAGCTGTAAACCATTTTGGAAAAAGCACCCTAAGTACACCCGACTGAGATCTAAAACCCCGATCTCCCTGTCATCAGCAGTCTAGACTAACATGATAGTGATGCCTTAGACCATGTGGCCACCGAAGCAGGTATTTTGATGTTAATTTGTAATCCATTTGGATAGTTTTGAGGAGGGTAAAACTGATTCAAGTGTACCCATATTTACGTGGAATTAACAGTTGGAAACCATTTTATTGAAAGCCCCATCTCAATACACCCAACCAGGATTCGAAAAGGACCTACTCCAATCAGAATCAAATCAAAATATACTATCTATAGAGGGATTTCTTGTTGTTTTTTTTCCGTGTGTCCACCTATGTGCATGGTTGATATGTCGTTTTACTACCACGGTTGTAGCTATTCTGGTCTCGGCTCTCATGTAGAAAGCAGCTGGTGGTTTATTGTGGATATAACCCCTCCCCTCATCCTCCCCCCCTCCAACATTTTTATTTTGTTTTTGTTTTTTTAGCCCAGTAAGGGCCAGCCAGCATGTTCCTCTTTTCGCTCTTCAAAGTTCCATCCCTGGACCATCCTCTAAGACGATCACTCATGTTTTTGGGATTGTTTTCAGTGAAAGAAGGTAGCTCTTATCCTATCATTAAGGCCACAGTTAAACAAAGGAAAGGTTGGACTTTTAGCTTCTCCGCACTAAGAGTAAAAATATTAAGGGATTTATATGATGTTGTATGTGTATTAATAGGATTGTTTGAATTAGGTAGTAAAATATGTGCTTATTTAATTTTAGTTTTCAGCGTATGAAGTGTGTGAATATTTTATTTAATAGACTTAATAGTCTATTGATGTAACGATAAAAAATGTATAGCATCTTAGCTCAGTTAGTAGAGTGCTGGCCTACTGAACTACGGGTCCCGGGTTCGATTCATGGCTTGGCTTGGAAATGTATAGTTGTTAAAAGGTGGATTTTCTCTTTTACAGTGATCAATTGAGGGTTTCAGGGAAAAGACATGATATCCCTCATTAGATTTACATGGGATGTATTCACTATTTAAAAGTATCTAAAATCCTGAAATATAAATATAAAAATAAAATTAAATATTAATTGATATTAACTATCCCCCAGATTTTGACTGACTATAAAACAACTTTGAAACTAAATATATATCTAGTATTAAATTTTCCAAAGTTGTAGAATGCACCTTCCATTTGTTTGTTTTATGATCCTAGCGTGAAAATTTTGTTTAAGGAACTTGCATTACTACACCCCGTTTTACTCGTGTGTTGTGTATAGAACACAAATTTTTAGAGAACGCCGGAGGAATCTATATTTGCTTTGGCATAGTTTTTAAATAGGTGGTGTTGACAATCCACTCCATGAAACCTTTTATGTAGGCTCTACCACTTTTTGATAATGTAAGGCCATTTACTCCTTATTATGACCATTGGTAAAGTATTCTGTTTGCCACTACACAAAATGGCTACTGCACAGCTATGATGAGAAATCTTATCCTTTTTGAAACTAATATTTTAAAGTAGAAAAATAAAAAGACCCTTGTGAACAAAGGTCTGCTATATTTATATATATTTACTGATTTTCTAAGATTCTTTTCAAAGTAATTTATTCTCACAACCAGTCTTAATCTAGTGGTCACCATTCCTGAATATTAATCTAAGAGTCCTGAGTTTGATTCCCGGGATTTGAGTTGAAGTAACTGTTTCTATATGGTGGCCCAACATCAGAAGATGGTTACGTGTCCACAAATGCCAATAGAATACCAAAAATAGTTAGCTGACAAAACCCTGATAGCACACGCTTTGAAAAAATATATCAGTTTATTGTAGCATATTGAAAGTTGCAACAAATTTAAGAAATTGAAGACCAAATTAATTAAATAACTAATGACTAATTTTCCATGAACAATATTTTTGAAAATTTATAGAAGAGAGTAGGTGTTTTCCAGTTGATAAGGTTACTAAAACTACTTTTATAAATTAAATCATGAAGTAAAATTTCGAAGCTGTCACATTTAAAACTGAATTATTTAACACAGGGCACATTTTTTCTAAAGTCATAAACACAATTTGTTACATTAAAAGAGGAAGCCTCAATTTATACAATGATGACTTTTAAGATACTGGTGACTGAATTCGATCACTTAGCTCAGTATAAAAATTGCTTTATAAATAAATAAGGAAAATAAGGAATATAACTTGTCTTTAAAATATTTTTGGGTCACAAAAGTGCGTAAACCAATATTTTCAAATTAAATTAGAATCCAGGTGGACAGAGTTGAAATGTTTAAACCTAAATGCCGATATACTGGTTTGAAATTCAGCCTTCTCGATCTATTTGGCTAAATATAATAATAGTAATGGTTGAATGGTAGAGTAAAGTAAGTAAAGAATGAATAATAATAAAAATTGAGATATTCTACTAAAGAACATATCATCACACTACCTACAACCAACTAGATTTATCTAAGTCATTTGATGATTTTATATTTAAAAGTAAACGTTATAACCAGTTAGTGAGTTATGAACCCTCCATTCAGAGATAATGCCACCCTTAATTTTTACCATCGCACCTCCCTGCTTCTCCAGATAACCTCTTTACAATCCTTTCTCTACTATTTTACAGTTTTCATTCAAATATTATTTTTAATAGGGTTATTTAAACTAAAATTGTAAATATAATATATAATTTATAATGTAATGTATATAATATACCCACTATAGTTGTAGATGAACAAAATAGTTTGAAATGCGTGACATATTCTAAGTGAATAAGTAGTGACTTTAGACTTTGTAAACCTTAATAAATATAAGCCCCATGATATTTATAATCTATCTCCAAAATATATCCTACAGATTATAGTATTATTAAATACAGTGTCACTTTAATAGCAAAGATAGTGAACATGTAACTATTTTAATATATTTTGATAGATATCTTAAATTCCGTATATTTTAGTCAGTAAACATATATGTTCCTAGTAGGGCTGTGAGTTTTTTCTATAGATTTTCAAAGACTTGTTTCAAACCAATTTATCTCCACCACCATCCCTCGGTAGGTTCTTGAACGTGGCAACAATTTAAAATAAAATAAAAAAAGAGTTGTCACTCGTTAAACACGGACTCAATCCACCATGCTTGGTTTGATTGCGATTGGATGGTGCAGGATAGCCTTCCTTATTTCTTTACCCCTTCAAATATTCCTTCTTTCTTTTTAATGGAATAAAACTCTTTTATTGGTCACGAAATCATCCATTTTTTAGTGTCCGTGGTGTGTGCTGAAGTTTTAAGCGCTTTCGCGGCACATTGAGCGGAAAGATAATATCTGTAAGAACTCTAGATTGTCTTTTATTTTTTCATTTTAACCCCTCTCTCCTTCGTAAATGAGAATAGGGTATGCTTCTTTGAATGGTTTGTGGGTAACTGGGCAAGAGGGAAAAGAAGACTGGATAAGTTTTATAAGAATCGTAGTGAGGTTTTTAAGTGGGGCATCCTCCCCATTCAACCTTTTAATATGAATAAGAATGAGACACCAATATCTGTCATAGGTTTCTAACTCTCTTATGGGTGTATCTTAACGTGCAAGAAAAATATTTATCAATCTAATAGTTAGTTTTATCGTGGCTTTTTAAAGGTTTTTATAATATTAACTATTTATTTTCATATTAACCACATTGGTGTGTGCCCTAACTCAACGACAAGCTGGTCTGGTCTGGTTCGTCAGTGATGGAGAGGTTGGGGTTCAAGCCCTGCTCAGGTGTTCTAAAGGTTAATCCTACTCAATGTTTCACCACTTTTATCCATACAGTTTTACCCTTCTCCTTCTTACCCTACTTGTGCAATTAACTAGGGATGACCGGGTTGGGTAGTGAAATATGTTTAAGAAAACACGCTACTTATGATCAAAAATATCTGTCCACCATTGTATAAACTACACGTTAACTATTTAGTTCATAATATAATGTAATATTAAAGCTTGTTAGCTTAGCGATGTGAATGTTATAAATAGAATATAATAAATTAATTAAAATTAATTATTAAACTATGCTGGTAGTAGGCCATAGCAACATAGTTGCAATAAAACACTAGCAACAATTATTGTATTGGAAACTAGGGCCTCCACTTGAGCTCTAGGTAATCTTACATGAGCTAAAAATATAAGTATTTTAACTAAAAATGCTGGAAAGCATTCCCATACAAAAATAACAGATAAAATATTAGAATAATGTATCATGCATAAAAATATTATATTGACACTAAGTTTTAAATATTCTAGGGTAGGATAACAAATTTAATTCATCCTCAGCATGTTGGACAGGGTGAGAAAAAGAAATTGAATGTGTTGTAATTTGTTAGCTTTACAAGAAAACCAATAAATTGAATTCCTCGTTAGCATGTTATATTTACAAGGTGAGAAAAATAACTTAAATATATCGTTATTGTATTAGCTTCACAAAACGAGAGTAACAAACTAAAATTATTTTTAGTTTGTTAGCGTTATAGGATGAGAAAAACAAATTAAATCTATAGTTAGCTGGCTAAATTTACAAGTCCATATTAAAAAAAAATGTATCGTCATCTTGTTAAATTTGCAATGGAAACGGCCTCATGGTACATGGTGGGTCCGAAAATATTGGACGATTAGTAACTTTACAATAAACACTTTAATTAAAAAGTTAATATTCACTATCTAAATAAAAGTAAACTACATACTAAATGTTTTCCCTTATTGAAGATAGTGTCAACCAGGTGAGCTCCCCCGGATGTCAGGCAAACCTCACCACGTTGTCCATCACTTCCCTCAACATAGATTGTCTAATTGTTTCCGACCCACCCTGTATAGTGATCAGAGGCCCTGGCTGCTGACTAAAAGTCCCGGGTTTGATTTTGGGCTGTTACCGAGGATTTTTTCTCAAGAGGGAAATAATTCGCATGGTCACCAGGGTTGGGTTAATTAGGCTTGAATTAGATTAATATTTACATTGGCTCAACTATATCATAGGCACTATCATCATCCTCTCATCTCATTGTGGCGTATAAAGAGATACCACTAAGAAGATGGAAGATTAGTACATTCGAGCGACCCCTGGCCAACGGTACTGTACATTAGTACCAGCTTAGCTTACCGCTGAGTTACAAATTAAATCTTACTATATTGGTTTAATTCTTAGCTAATCTGTAATGAAATTCTAGTTTTTCATTAAACTTAAATAGATTACGGTTGGAAACAACTGTAAATATTTTTAGTTACTACTAATTTCCCCACGAGATTTACAAAAGAAAATGATTTTATATCGGGTAAAAACATAAGTACCTCGCATTTATAAAAATAATAATTTGTTTTGTCATGTTGCTGAATTTACCAGTGTTATGGCTGAGTTTGTGTACTAGCCTAGGTTTTAGTTGGTGCTCTAGGTCTAGTGCTGATACAATTTCAATACCGGATAGAGAATTACGTTAAACACCCCAATATAAATTTCTAAAAACATTAATTCGTACCATAAAAATTTGAAATACTGTATGGTGAGATCAACCCTATCACGAATCCGACAGGAAATCTCATTTGACAGATTCATTGATTTAACATTGTTGACATTTTTGTTTTAAAACACAAATTTGTGTCGTAATTCACGTGTCCAATCCATTGTTCAAACAGTTCATTACAGTACCTCCAATGTTTACAATGCTGGTCACTGTTTTATTCATCAAAGGTTCATTTAATGAAAGGTACCTCTATGATTTGTACAGTAGATAAGGGTTGCAGATGTGGGGGTGTCACTTTTAAATATGACACGTACTGTGTGTATGTGTGGAATGATGGTCTAGAGTAGGGGCGGACACATACAATCGGTGGTAATTTACTGCTGCTTTAGTAATTACCAGCCCGTAGTGGTGGCAGGGGTTTAGAAACAGTTTGTATTCTACTGCCCTTGACGGGTGGTTCAGCGGGTTGGAGTCTCGGTGAACCACACTGGTGGTCAGACGATATAAATATACTGGATTATTGGTGACGGGGAGATAGAGGTAACATTTCAACCCTGTGGATCTGGGGTAGTTTTTGACCTACAATTTATTATGATAGAATCACATTTTTTTTTTTTTCATTTTACGCTGATGTAGGTGACTTTCATCTAAATGCTTCTCACAAAATCCCAATCCCACGTTATTAACCTTGTTGTAAAACATACTTATTGAATTAAATATATGGGTCTATGTATACAGTATATAACTTATATATAACTATGATTAACAAATTAAACTAAATATTTACGCTTGAACAAAATTGTATTTATTTTGGGCAAACACGTTTATTGTTATAAAAATTGCAAAAAATACTGACCTTATTCATGATCCCTTCCATACCACCTCAAAATATTTAAATTAGGAATAAGGATACGGCATCTCAATGAAATGCATCAGTATTCGCGTTGAGTAAGGATATGATTATTTTTGAAACCTACCATCAATTCTGCCAGCCTCATTCAACACAGCTCATCTATAAAAGTTATTTGAATTCACAAATATATAAAATAACCACATATTTAACCACGTGTTTTATAGCTCGGACGAGTAACACAACTTCACTTTTCAACTCTAATGATGGCGTGAAATGTTGAAAGATCTCCCATCAATGGAATGTATATTCAGGCACGCTGGACAAACTAACTGACCATAATATTTCATTTATTTATTTTTCAAATTTGTATAAACTTTTTAAAGGCTAATCGTTGCGATTTTCTTAAGTGTTACCTGTTTTAAAAAAATATTTTAAACTTAAATATTAGAATCTCGTTTTGGCCATTTATTTTTATAGTATTGACGACAACTTTGTGTTTAATATTTCAACTGTGAATTGTTCTTGGTTCTGATAAATATTTATAAATATGGTTTATTCATTTTACTATACATTTGTCCTTTTCATTATAATATTGTTAAACCTCATTTAACCACATGTGACACTAAGGTCAACAAAACGTTTTAATCAAGCTGACTAATTTATATATAGACCCTATATTTAGCAAAATAATATTCAACATGTTAGTCAATCAACATATATATATATATACATTGACTAACATGCTTTAAATTATATACTGTTTTTCATATAAGGGTTGTATTAATGACACCACAGGAAGACAGGTTAGTTCATAATCGTTAAAGTGGCCACACACTGGTTTGTTAAAATATAGAGAAACCACATTTTTTACCTTAAATGAAAGTATTTTGTCAAAACTGTTTAAAGATGCTATTAATCACGTTTTGACAGTAGGCTATACTCTCTCTTGATTTCAGAGCAGATTTGTGTTACTTTCAAGAATTATAACTTATTGGCTTAAAAAACATTTTTATTGGTATTTACTTTGTTTCTTTAATTTATTTACCCATTTATACAAAAAAGTATCTATTTTGTATTTTTGTTGGGTTTCTTCGGGGACTTTTTATTTTAATCTAAAACATTCCTCATTAAATAACAATGTGCTCGTTGCAAATGCTCAAGAACTGTTGTAATTACGATTTGTTCCACTGGAGAAACATCGTCTTATATATATTTGATAAGCCAGTTTCCGATAATAGAAATTACGAGGAAATGACTGAACAGATTTTGGCAAACAAAAACTTATTTCAAAGATAAGAGAATCAGGATGCCGGTAAATATAGTGGCTTAAAATTAAAAGGCAACATTCCTAGCGAATTTTCCATCTGTTCCTTCTGTGTGGGCAGTGGTTCATCTGTACAATCATTCTTTGTTTACATCACCATGGAAACCATGATTTGTTTATAGCTGTATATTGGTAAATAACATATTTTTATTTGTTTAAAAATGATTAGGAATGTGCGAAGTCCACTTTCTCAATTCGAAGTGAACTCGAATTGAATATATGAAATATTCTCGAAGACGAATCGAAGTTAGAATATTTTTTTTAAGTTATTCTACGCTTGAAAAAATATTATATTTTGGTTATTTATATTATTTATGAACTAAAATTACTTGGGAAAGGTTTTATTATACAACTTTTTAAATATTTCGTGTTACTTTAACAAATCAAGTTTTTATCAAAACATGAAATTCAATTTCTTCAGATTTTATGCATATACATAATTATTAATTTATATTGTACAGTACAAAATACTTAGAATGGCTATAATTGAACATAAATGAAATAACTTAGCTCTCAAGATTTTTATTTGCGAAGCTTCTAAGCCAGAATCTGTTTCGAAGTGAAGTCGAAGCTGATGTTTCTTTTGAAGCCAAGTCGAAGCTTTGAATCTTTGCACACTTCTAAAAATAATATCAGATAAATTGGTACTTGAGTGGTTTGGGGCAACGAATAGTTACAGATCTGGGAGAGGGGTCATTTTAAAATTCTCATTGGGCTGAAAACTAAATATCTAAGTAAAGTTAATAGCCTTTGACGAGTAAACATTTAACTAAAAGGTGAGTGAAAGACTTTAAAATAGATCCTTTCCCATTAAAAAGTTTAAAATACATCTTAGTGCAATAATCTGCAGTCATCGCTGCAAACAACAAACTGGTTTATTTATATTGATCAAAAACTTTTATGCCAAAAAATTGTGATAATTCTGACCCCAAATTTCATCCCTTTACATCTCACCTTAACTTAACACATTCTTCAACTTTTTTATTTTTGAACAAACTTGAGACTACATTTTAAAAAAGTGGACTGAATTACGAACAAACCCCAAACGGGTTTGTTTCAGAAGGCTTTTACTACGCAGTATGCACCCAGCCCTACTCGGTTGTTATCATTAGTCTACCCCCACCGATCTAGACCTAGTTTTTTATACCACGATGGTCAGTGTATTGTAGTGAGGGGAGTGGGGTGCGGTAGGGGAACGCATTATATGTGATGACTGTCACGTTATTGCCGCGATATTGTGGTCCAGCGCTGGTGGGCGTAGCGGCTGCCTCCCTAACTAGACTCCAGTGGTTATACCCTTTGAGCCGGGATTGTTTAGTGTACATTACGAACTGGGGACATTTACGTGCTTAATTTAGTAGGAAAACTTAAATTCAAGTAATGATGGCAGCTATCGTGAAATAACCAGCTAAATAGCTACTACAAAAAAAAACATTATGTGCATTCAGACGGTCATCGTGTTTATTCTTGTGTTGAGATATATAAAATTGTGTGTTTTCGTAGACGCTAGAGATACAGAGCCAAGAAACATAGAAATCATAAACTTGATTGATACTTACTTAGATTGATATTAGTTCAGGCTCTTAAACAAATTGAAAGCCTAACGTATTAAATAACGCTATCATTGATGTGTGCAGCTAGAAAATCAAGGAATATAATTATACTCTAATATCTTGTGCTGGAGGTCCAGGGTTCAATCTTCGGTCCCGGCAAAGATTTATCTGATTTCCAAACCCTTTCTTGACCTTTGACGAGATGTGTATTGATCACAACTTTTGAATGTGTAAAATGCCATTCCTACACCGTGGTTTGGATCCCACCTTAAACGGTAGGTCCTCCAATTCATCTCACAATCACCCTACCATTGCACATTAGCGTAAGTGCGTACAAACCGAATGGGTAGTAAGACGCGGTGCTAATAATAATAATTTAATATCTTCGTGTAATTACTTACTTACTGGCAGAAGTGTACCTAAAGCAATTTTTTAAATTATATATATATATTATATATAATATATACTATAGGCTATATATTAAATATGTATAATATATTATATACATTAAATATATATTTTATGTATATTAAATATAAATTAAATATATATAATATATATTTCATATATATATTCAATATATATATAATAAATATAATATTTATACTAAATATTAATATTTATAATATATACTATGTAAAGTAAATATATATAATCTATATTATATATATTAAATATATAGTATCTAGTATATATTAAATATATAGTATCTAGTATATATGTAATATATAGGATATATTTTATACATAGTTTATATTTATTCTGATCCTGTTGCCTTAGACTGTGTTAGTGGATAACTTCAAAACAAATAAACCTATAGAAATATTGAGCTTTATATACGTACAAGGGGAGAAGTGAAGTGCAAAACAGTTTTATAACTTCTACAGCACACACACATATATATATATATATATATATATATATATTGAACAAAGACTTAAATCGTGTAATTGACAGTTTGTAGTGTTAGAAGTTATCCACTACAATCATTATTATCATTTTGTTGTTGTTTAATCTAGTAGTGATCGGGTTTCTACTCGGGAAACGCCGGGCAGTTGCAGCCAGTCTACTGTATATATATAATAAATATGCATAAAAACACTACCAACAAACATATTTCAATGTATATATATTTATTTTACCTTTGTTTGAAATACAAAGAAATCACTTCTCCGTTTTATAATGTAAAACAACCTGTATCCCATCCACTCATACGTTTGTACATCACCAACATCAAAGAAGACATGTACTATTATCAAACTACGGACTCGTTTACCTGGTAGTCACCTGTTTTGCCGGTTTTTGTCATTATTGTTGGTCGTCTGCTTGATGAATAGTTTACTTGTACTGAATTCAATAATGAATCATTTACGAAATCATTATCCATGTAGTTTACCTCGGTGGTCTTGAGGTAAAGTGTTTGCCTCAGTACCAAATGTGCATAGGCTCAAACCCAGCCTTAGTCACCGGATTTTTACTGTGCGATAAAAATACATAGCACAACTTACTTCGGATTAAAGTAAAGTCGTCGGTGCCTTGTTGATTGTGATATATAAACGAACCCTGGAAGGTATGTGAAAATAACCTTTCCCGGCAATATTGATAGGCACACTCGCCCTCGCTGAAGAAATTATTGTGTGCTAATATAATCAGTCGGTTCAGAAAGTACGAGTTAAATACCTCAAATAATAAACAACTATCTATGTGTACTTGACGTAGTACAGTGAGGTTTCTTCCCTGAACCAATTAATTATCTCAGCTAACGACTTGAAAACTGTACTACCTCCAAAACAAACACAATATACGGTCCCTCGGCCGTCCATTCAACTCTGACCAGAGAGAAACTTCAATTTCACGTCTGTAAACATATTTAGCCGTTCCAGGAAGCCAACCCAAAACTCTTTAGCTACCATGAGCTAATGAAAACTGTTGCTACTACGAACATTGCATGAGCTCGGAAGGTAGTTATTTCCATGTGTATTTTATGAACTAATAAACACAGTTGTTATTACAAAATCTGTAAGCGCTCTTAAGGATGTTATTTCATAAGTATTTTGTTACTATTTAGTATTAGTACATACAGTTATCTCCTTGATACGAGAGTGTAGATTCTTGTCAGACCTAATATTGACCTATTTTATAGGTTTATATCGACATCAGAGGACATAATTAGAAATGTGTGGACCTGAAGATTTATAATCGTTATTAAGATTACAGCAATTTTTACCAAAAATTTCTGGCTCCCATCCCTCCCCAAACGCTTCTCTGGAACCGCTGAAAATATGGGGCCCATCCTCGGATGGGGGCACCCCTTGAAACCTTAGTTCCTAGACGCATCGTCAGAAGAATTCCCCCAATCTTTGTAGCCTCCCTTTCCCCTCAGTCGCTTCCAGGATTGGGGACCCGTCTACGTTGGGGGGTTATTTGTCATTAAATTAATGTAACTTTAGTTTATCTCATAGATATATTACGGGATTATTTTTCTTGAGTAAGAATTTGTTATAAAATATTCAGGCCTACTATCTCAACCTAATACTCGGTTGACGTCACATTCATTTAGTTGTATTCTTGATTTAAATATGCAATGTAACAAGATTAGAAATGTCGTAGGAACCTTCATGGAAAGTTTGTTTTAATTCATGGAGTGATTAGTTTATTTGGAGAGTCTAAAAACAATAGATATTACCTTGGAATATCTACGGAAAGTTTGTTTATTTATTGTTTTGTTATTCACGTTGTGTTTTTTTCATTTGAGAAAAATATTAATTATTTAGTTTAGCTTAGACAAAGTATTTATTAAAGAAAATAATATTTATTATTCTATTTTACCTACGTATTGCACAATTTGAGTAAGGATTTGCTATTTATATTTATTTTAAGAAACAGGTATTCATAAATTAAAATTTTACTAAAATCCTTGAACCATAGTTTGTATTTTTTTAGATTTTGGATAATAATATAAAAACACGGAATTTAAACATACCAGGCAGAGTCCACAAATAGGTCACATATGGCTGTGGGAATAAAGTAGGTTCTAAATATGTCACAAGATGTCAACACAATCCATCTTTATGAGTGATGAAAGTTTAAGTAGCAGACGCTAGGTAGCGCACGCAACTGTGCTCAAGAAGTATATTAACTAGGGTGCAGCTTACAGATGTGTAGCTTTTGAGGGCAAAAGGACTTATTTCAAAGGATATTTACTGAGAAAACTTTCCTGCTTATAGCGAGAAGAGTTTGCCGCGTAAAGCAGTACACAACTGGGTCACTAAATTCATTCCTGGAAAATCAAAAGTCGCAAATGAAGACCGACTTTCTCGTCCTGCTGTGATCGCGACAGAAGCAGTGTGGGAAAGATGATACGGGCCGACAGGCGAGTAACGAGACAGTATAGTAGACAGTATAGCCATAAGGTGGGTTTAGTTTTAGTTTTATTTGGAACCGCATCTTACTACCCATTCTGGTTATACTATTATGTACTAATTACGATAGTGGACTTAGGGATTAGGAAGGTTATAGATTATTTAAAGGAAGTATGCCCAAACTTATGTGGAGGGAGAGTGGAAAACCATTTTTGAAAAATACACTCTTCGTTCACCCGATCGAGATTCTAATCACTTCCCTTGATTGGCAGGCTAATTTTCTGTGGGAGAAGTGCCTTAGAACATGCAGCCACTAAAGCAGGTAATTAAAATGTTATTCGAATCTTATCTGGAGTACTAGCAATTTGTATGTATATATTCTCAAATATAAGACATAAATTGACGAAAAATTGAAGTGATTTAAAGATTCCAAATTTCTTACACATCTATTTCAATCACTTAAAGTCCATGTATTAATGTATCTTCTCTTTTTTCTGCTCATGTTATGTTTGAATACCACCAAAAAAATCATTTAAAAATTACGTATCAGGTCTTAATGTTATTGTTACTTTGCTAATATCAATAATTAAATTTCAGTACTAGATAACTAAAATAGTTGACTTCAGTTCAAGTTATTTCATACCATTATTTGAATTGGAATTTGTTGGCTTTTTTTTCCTAACCCTTTTAAATATATTTTCACCTATTAGGAGTATAGTATATTGTTTGTCCCTTAACAACTAATTTTGAATCCCCCCCCCCCCCNCCCCCCCCCCCCCAACCTTATTGTTCCCCCGGCCTTACTATCTGTCCAGACTATCCCCTTATTTATAATAATGAGATAAAACAAAGAGAGGTAGAATTAGAGCAAAACTTCCTGCATTTTTAGGGAGGACGAGGTGAACCTGAGTTTATCAACAAACTAGACCAGACTAGCTTTAAGCTAATTTTTGGGGGGGAAATCGGGGATGAAGGGTGCGTAGCGCCCAAGCTACTCCAAAATCTGGTACATTTTTTCCTCAAGGGCTACGTGTCCGATTATGGCCTCACAAGTCACCCTTCCCATTAAAATTACGCTCAATTCAGCAAAGAGGCGCTTTAAAAGTTGTATCAGAAACAATTGAACGGGTGAGCTGATCACCCACAGAGAGAATTCCATAGACGCTCTATACCCAACCCACCTACACATACATATATATATATACACATGATAGGCACCCATGGTCCGTACTTTTAGAATGTCAACAGCAAGGAGTCAGTGGAGTCCCCGGAGCGCAGTCAAGTCTAATATCACGGCAAGAGACATCCCCTCGTTCGTGGACGCAGATAGCCGTCTCTCGTTTATACCAGCTCAGCAAGCGAAACAACGTCAACTCCAAAATTAAAGAGGACACATTTGCTTTATCATATATAGGAAGTATTGTAACCATGAACATTTTCTACTTTGAGACTATGATGACTATTTATGTTCTATGTACCCCTGAACACAAGAAATTGTGGTCTTGCTGATTCCTTTTCATCTGCCCATCTGTAACTTGGGCTACAGCCAAAACTGTTTGCTCTAGTTTGTATACACTTAATATTTAGTTGTTATATGATCAGACCTTGATGGAAAATCTGAATTTTTATTCTAGCCATTAGATTAAGGGTTGTAGTATTAATTATTGACTTTTGAATTATTTTTTTTAAATTGAGATAGCAATTTGGTTTAAGTTTGTATTTGACTAGTGTTTCATAATATGACAATACATTTTTTTATGGGAAATAGTTAATTAAAGGAAGTCTACCAAAAATTAATTTTAACCATTTTATGTTTAACCATGATGGACTATATAAAAAACTACCTTATTATTTGAGATATTTCATTCTAAAATAAATATAGTTAGGGGCCTTATAAAATATTTTAATTATCATGAAAATAAATTAACATGTTTATTGAGGTTTAGTGAATGATTTTTTATGTATATAATTTTAATAAATTTTAATTCTTCTTTTCAATTCAATTACATCGTATTCATGATAAACTAATACTATAGAAGGTCCACAACAATATTTTAGAACAAAAGTTGGTCAACCGAGAGAAAACAAAGATATCTTCACCTCAAAATTTTAGAATTTTACACGCTTTGGTAGACACAATATGGTCTAAGGGTCTCACTCGCAATAGTCTAGACTGCAATGAAGGATACGTTTCTGTTTCTATTCCGATTGGGTGTATTGAAGGGGGTAGTCCACTCCTACTCTACGCAAATACGGGTTGTCTTTCTCTAAATTAAATATTCCCAATCACTAACACATTAGCATAAATAGTACATGTACCTATAGCCCGAACAGGTAGAGAGAAGCAGTGCTAAAAATAAAAATTAAGAAAATGTTAAGAAAATTCAAATAATTCAAACAATTCAAATACATATCCCAATATATATCAATTTGTATCCAGGCTTATGCAGTATATATGTACTATACATTTATATTTTATATCGAACATAATATACAGTTTTGAAAGGCCTTACAAACTGACTTGTTCTAAAATCTGGTAATTATGTTTATTATTAACCCTTCACTCTTAATAAACTAAACTGAATCGAATACTTTTTATTATTATTTTAAAGAGAACTATGTTTATTTCTAACAAATGAAAGTTTAAAAACGAAATATCTCAATTCAGTTAATCCAGTTCAAGATGTGAAGCTAATCCTGACATTTCGGGTGAGGTTATAGCTCACTGGAGCTGAGCATAAAATGTAATTGAAAAAAGGACTGAAGTTTTTATTTCTCTCGGCTCTAATCTTTTGATCCGGAATTTACTCTTGAGGAGACATTTTTGTAATAATGTTTAAACTAGTGGTTTTAAACAAACTCCAGGAAAATACTAATGCACATTATCAAAATTAACCCTCGCCTTATTTAATCACATTACTAATAATAAAATAGGTATACTATTTGTGGGAAATAATTTGCCAAGTACTAAAACCAGATCTTAACGTATACTTGGGTTTTACGATAAAAACAAATAGTTGACAAAGATTTAAGTTTAGGGGTGATAAGGTTATATTTGGGAAAATACATCAGCATTAGTTGGGAGGTATTGGTGAAACTCATCTCACTGTACTTCACTAAAGATGACTCTGCATTTCAAGCTTTTCAAAGAGTGTATAACGTCTTCTTTCATAACCAATTAATTAAATAACCAAACGAGAGAGATATGCCAGCTCAAGCGCTTTAAACCTTTCGGCCACCGCAGAGAGCTTAGAAATGTATTGCTAATTAATGAACTTGTTAGCAATTGAAAAACTAAGATCACATTCTTGGAGACAATATTTTGATTTTAAATTTAACATTCGAGGGCAGATATATTTGGTTCACTACAACTTGGCCCTACTCTGACATTTTAGAAGTTAGTTGATGTTTTTTTTTATTCATCTGCATAGAAAATATTATGTTATGGTAAATTCTACTATTAAATTAATTTGGTATAGTCTGTGCTAGCTATCCCGGTTAATAAATAAATTCATGTAGATTTTATTTGTTAAATTGAGTCGATTGGTTATTTAAAAATGTAGAATAAGATATTGAAACTAAAAAATATATAATTTGTCATTACTTATATTGATAGAGTATTGTGATCGTGATAAATTTAAAGCTCAATATTTTGATATGTCTTAAGTTTTATGGGCCTTTTAACCCCAAATTATGCATGTCTGTTCCTAGGGCTACAGATTATGTCCACATTTGATATTTAGTTGTTATATATTTCTAAATTTTATTTTTTGAGTCAGATTCTAGCCTTAAAATTGAGGGTAGATAATTGATAAATGATTTTTTAAAGTTGATTTTTTTTTCGTAAGTGGTTCAAATATTTTTATAAAAGGGGAGCGAGAAAAGGCCAGTGATTTATCAGTTCTTATAGAAAAACCTTTATTTGTCCAAAATAAATAAAATATTGCTCCAGTAGCAACTTTTAGTTTAATTTTCTTCACGTGGTGTTTAATATCTGTCAAGGATGTTCTGAAATTTAATGACAAATTCTTCTCTTCATTTAAAATGTCTCTCATCTAATGTCACTATGCTCATGAAAGATATTTAACAACTGTTGATATCGCCATGGTAAGAAAATTAAGTTAAACGTTACTAATGGAGCAATCTTTTTTTTGAAAGAAAACCAGTTTTGCTATTAAAACTGCAAAAAACCATTTTCTTTCCTCTCCTACATCCTCACATAAAGATGAGATGTTTTACTGGATAAGTCATTATGTTTAGCTAGTTAGACATTTATTTGAAAAAATAAAAATAAATTGAGGTCAGCTTACTGATGACTGACCATTAAAATGTTGTTTAAAACCATTTAAGTCTATATGAGAAATTATGTAAAGTATTGTCGTATGCTTTGTTTATTAGTTGAATCTCTGATATCTAAATGTTAAATAAGGGCCAGAGGGGAAAAATACTGGAACCCACCATCATTAACATGAGCCATCTATTGTATATCGTATTAACATACACACGCATAATTAAATGATTTAATCAATTTTCGACAGCAATCATAATCATCGGGACAGCTATTATAATGCGTCACTGTTGTCAATGATTACTAGATATTCAAGAAAGATTTCTCAGGGATTCTACATCAATAATAGTTCTTATAGATTACGGTGACGAATAACCATTTTATTAATACATTCCTAACTTTTCTTTTTGATGTAATTCTTTTGTCAAAATTGAAAAAACACATCATAGAGGTGGGTTAATATAGTGCTGTTTTTATATTAACTTTTTAATTGTCTGAAAAAGACAAACCACGTACCGTCTGTACTAAGAGACGCAATACACAAATAGTGTATATCTTTGTTTGCATGTGAAAAGCTTAATTAATTAAGTTTTGAATAAATACAGAATTAATAAATTAATGACATTAATATTTGACGAGTAGAGACTGGTTGTTACTCCCAATTTAATTAATTGGTTTAGCACCACATCTTATAACCCGCTTGGTTTAAACGCTGTGTACTAATTACCTAATGGTTTTAGGGATTAGTAAGGCTATATTAAGAGGAAGTGTACCCGCATTTACGTGGAAAAAGAGGGGAAAACCATTTTGGAAAAATAACCATCAATAAACCAGACCGTGATTTGAACTCGATGTCCCCGTTATGGGCAAACTAGTATATTGCGAGAGTATATTGCGAGAGTATATTGCGAGAGTATATTGCGAGAGTATATTGCGAGAGTATATTGCGAGAGATATTTCCTGAGACCATGCAGGAACCGACGCGGGTAATTAATTAATTATAGCCAATTCTGTTAGCTGTTATTCATTGCCTCTTATATCTCTAACTTTCCTCTTCCTTTAAGTCAGTCTCCACAACAATAACAACCGGAAACGCATCGATGGGCACATGGACTAAATGCTATGCACATCTAGTCTGGATTGCCAGTGACTTAGAGGTCAGGGATCAAATCCCGCCAGGGTTTACTGCAGCTGTTTTTTACTACACAAATGAGGGTAGATTTTATCTATTTTTTTATCTTTCTCATCTTTACCCCATAAAGATGATTAAAACACTTATAGGCCGGACGGCAGCAAATGGGTGGAGAAATATTCCACTCCCACCACAAAAACAATGATAACTTTAAATTAGAATAGATGGTCTAAGGAGCTCATGATTCGATCCTTAAGAATCTACGCTATGGTTTTCCCTCCATTATCTCCTCCCAAAATTTGTTTACAATCCTCTCTAAAACCACTTGCATGTTTAGTTTATTAGAACAAGCCTATACAATCCTTTTAATTATATACTTTGAGGTCAAAATGTTTTGCTATATGAAAGCCATTGATGGCGCTAATCTCTATAAAAATACAACTTAAGAAACAATTTAATAAAAACACTTTTTCTAAGGATTGTATATTCAACTGGACATAAGGTGCTTTTTTAATCAAAGTCTGCAACGTGAAGAACTACGAAATCAATTAGTGGAACTGGCTCTCCATATTGTCGGCTTTATGGCAGAGGGGATGAAAGGAGTATTGATATGGGGGGCGGGGGGTGTTATTGGTGAGTTTGAACTGTTTGTTGAAGGGTTGAGCTTGGGCTCTGGCTCTTGGGGAGTTGTTCTGGTAGGAACTTTGGGAAACGGAAGAGGGAGAATGGGTGGGTATGGGAGTAGGCTACAGGATCTCGCACGATGGTTCGCTATTGTTTGTCTTGGAGACTTCCACAAAATACTACACTTGTTCATGGACAAATTTTGTGGTAGCGGTGTTTTAGTGGGAGTGTGTGTTATTTGAACCGCATGACATCGAGCCGGAGTATGTGGAGTGTCGATGTAATTCCATATTGTTGCATGGTTCTCTATAAACAATCGTAATTTACTCTTGTGTATTGTTGGAGATGAAATTTTACGTGTTTAGCAGTGGCAACACAGAATATACAGACAGACAAGGTGGAGGAGAATAATACTTAATAAAACTGTTTTGTTGAAGAATCATGACTTAATTACTTGTTTCTTTCTATTGAAAAATGTTGTTTGTTTATTTTATTTATTTGATGTAATTAACGTGCACTTTTTGACCCGACTGATTATATCAACAAACTATTCTAACACAAACTTAAATCTAGAGCCGACAAAACATGTGTCCCTGGCTGCTGATTCATCACTGTTATAAGGGGAAACCCACTTTCCACTAATGAACATTTTTTCAACCATGCCAGGAATCAAAACCCATTACCCTTTTTTCAGTAAAAAGACACGCTACCGACTGAATTAAGGTGTTGTACTTTTCTAAAAACATTACCTTATATTTGGGTTTGTTGGAGAAAATATATAACAGGCTGTAATTTTTTTGTAGCAACAAAGCATGTTTCAAACCAACGATGAAGACTCTTTTGATCTCTACTCTCCATGCTGCTATAAGACCATCCCTGCACCTCCCTGTATTCATGCATGGTGGAATTTCTTCTCCCTTCATTAGCATTAATTATACATACATCAATTATGTATAATTCCTCATTGGAGTTATACTCGAACATGTGGTTATGCGATGTAGCTCGTCAGGGTCACAATATACCGCTCTATAAGGGTGACGAGAATGTTGAGATTTGAATCTTGGTTGGCTACACTGTGGGTTGGTTTTCCAACCTCCCTCCACGCTAACATGAACGCACGTGTTCTAAGCTACCATTCTCATCTCTAGCTCTAGAACTAAGCAGTTGAAAATCTTAAAAACAAATATTGAAAAATATAGGACTATGCGAGAAACTAATTTTTGTAACAGTTTTCTAAACGTAAATGATTCTTTTTGAGTGATTTTGATCAAACTTCAAATTACCTCTGCCACACCTAGCTTTTAATCGGGGAGAAGACTTAATTTTAATAATTTTTGAGTCCGAATCAAAGTATTTCAATTTCTAAAGATCCACATCATTGCTGTTAATAATAGTATAGGATAGTATACTATATAATATTTTTTAGTAAATAACATTTTTAAATTAGTTCTACACCTCTTTAATTCAATACTCAATATGCTTTAAGAGTTGATATGCCTATATTTGACTTGAATGGTCAATAAAACGAAAGCTGGCCACTCATAAGATAGAGTAATATTAAAAGTTACCCAGCCAATTTTTAAATCGCACCTATTAAGCATATATTGCCAATCAATTTTAAGTAGCATCTAGATAAACAGGATAAGATGAATCTTAAGGACCATCTCCATTTCTTGCTCGCAGAAAGGTTGCAATTTTTCATAAAATAACCAGTCCTAGGAAAGCTTGCCTCTGTTAAGATCTGGACTTACGTCTATTGTCAGACATGGTTGTTTGAGACCAAACCCACTAACTATTTAACTATCTAAGGACATAAGGACATGTGCTTATTAACTACACAGCAAAATATCTTAGTGGTAATAACTCACAAGAGTTCCACCTCAACATTTCTTATAGGGTGTGTTAAATGTTGATAGAGAATATAAATACACTCAATGTGTATAGCACATAAAATCTGAGCTTTATAGAAATTTCCTTAAGTCAAAATATGATACAGTCACATATTTATATAAATAATCTTAACTAAAATAATTAATATATATATTTTTAGTACCACGTCTCACCACCCGTTCGGTCAATACTCTTATATACTAACTAAGCTAATAGGTTAGGGATAAGGAAGGTTGCATAAAGAGTAAATGTACCCCATATTGGCGTGGAGTGATGGTGGGAAATTATTAAGGAAAAACCACTTTCAATACACCAACCGGGATCAACCCACATTCTCCTTGTCATCGGCAGTCTGGTATAGGGTGAGAGTGACACTTTAAACTGTGCAGCCACCGAGGCGGATAAAATATATTCTTTCACGTTTTTCACAGCTGTAATTTTTGACATATTTAAAATAATATAATATCTTAGATTGGGGATCGGCCATTCTTATTATTTAACTATAGGTCCTGGCAATGCCAAACATTATGGCATTGTTTTAATTGAATTTTCCCCTTTATCATAAGTGGGCTTTTTCCCCGAGTTTATTAATTCTTTTTACCCGCCTCGGTGGCGTAGTTGGCTAACGCGCTAGACGTGTTGACCACTGAGGACCGGGAGATCGAGGTTCGAATCTCGGTCGGGTGAACTAGGGGTGGTTTTTCCTAAATGGTTTTCCACTCTCCCTCCACGCAAAATGCGGGTTCACTTCCTTTAAATTCAACCTTCCCAATTCTTAATCTATTAGCGTAAATAGTACTTAAGCGTATAACCCGAACGGGTAGTAAGATTATTATTAATTCTTTGTTTAGTCGAGTGACTAAGTCACTTACCATAAATTACTCCAAATTAAAAATTATATTTATTTGTGTTTTGCAAAATGTATGTTAGGTTAGTAATATTAATATTAATATAATTAATCTTTTCAGTACATATTCAACTCCAAACAGCTAAACTCACATTATTCTGCTTCTTTTTTCATAGTGGTTTTTTATTTTTTAAATAATACCAATGCTTGTTGAATGCTTATGCCTGTACTAATACTCTTTACACATGTATTTTGTTCATTAATTTTTTTATTTTTTAAAATTTTTTCGTAACTGTTTATCTGTGTGTATCTTTATTAAGCTATTTTCTATTTTTAACTATGCTCACATCTCACATGTAAGGTACTTGCTTGCTTTTTAGTGCTGGCCTGTTATTAATCTCGCGACTATTGGCCAAAACTACGAGTATAATAATATTTGAAATTATTATTAATTGTCATGTCCACTTTCTCCCCCCCCCCCCCCCCNCCTTGTTAGGATGGTAATCTAGGAGTGGCTATCAAGGGGTGAACAAGTAAATATTTTGTTAGAGTTTAGATGGAAAGTTTACTACAAGATTTAGGTAATTCGTTACATAAAATAAATAGGTTATGTTTGAGGATCAAGTTGAATGTGGTGTTTTGAAGGTAGATGTCTGGGGTTGAGTCCCAAGTTACACCCACACAATGTTCTACCCTGCACACCCATGTAATATTGCTATATCACCTAGATACATGAGCTCATCATGAGGCCTCTAGCAAGCGGCTTGTTAGTCTAGTTTCTAGGCATGCGTTGGTGCCTAAATCCTCCTGAAAACTGTGGACTCATGCCTCTGGTGCTACTGAGTATTCAGGCTACACTCACCTGACACTATCATCAAGCTTCTGGTTTTCAATGACCATAGGAGGGGATACAACACAAGTTGAGCTATAAATATTGTTGAGGGTATTACATACAATTATTATTGCTATATTACTTTTATAATTACTCTCTCAGGCTGGAAAACGTTCAAAGAAAATTTTCTTTGCGTGCTTTGATAATTTATTTCCTAAATGGAACAGAATGTGAAACCTCTTAGGGCTCCAAACTCTCTTCTCGCGTGTACTTTATTGTGATGCTATTTTTGTTTTTAATATTTTCATTAGTAAAATTTCTTGTAAATTTGCCCTTGATCATGTAGGTCCCTTCTCGGGCCTCTCGTAATCTTAAATTATTTTTTCTCAATATAGGCCGTTGCATCTATAGTGTCAGTTCCAGATTTGTTGAATTCTACTTTTATCATAAAAGTAAAGCCAAACTCAAAGCCTTATTAAAGGGACTCCTTCACTAATTTATCCTGTAGTGTGTATAAATCTACATTAATCTGATATATTGTTTGCTTATTGTTACAGTTTTTTTTAAAATAACTTACTTATTCTTTACTACTCTTGAGTCATTTTTTTTGCTATTTTCTATTCTTATCATTGTTATTTCCTATTTATGATTGTTTATCTTATTTTCTCATGTAATCATACGTATTTGTAAGGCACTGTGTACTTTTCAGTGCTGGCCTGTCAAAAGTCTCACGACTGTTGGCCAGAGCTATAATAATCTCCTGTGTGAACTTCGTGACCCACTTGGGTGGTTGAATGCTCTAAGATCAAGGGTTTCACTCTTGCAATGGACTGAGCTGCCGATGATTGGGAAAGCACGGTTAGAAACGTGAACTGGTGTCAGAGGGGGGGTTGTCAGAAAAGT
Organism: Timema bartmani; assembly: GCA_902151455.1. Taxonomy (NCBI): domain Eukaryota; kingdom Metazoa; phylum Arthropoda; class Insecta; order Phasmatodea; family Timematidae; genus Timema; species Timema bartmani. The sequence goes on from CABFWB010000993.1 coordinate 25,509, forward strand.
TAAAGGAGTATGGGTGACCAGCTTGAAAGTTTGTGCTGATGTTTTAAGTACATTTGGGGGGGAATGGGGATTGGCTTCCTGACAGTCACGCGATGGAACCATAGCTAATCAGTCGTAAAGTTATATCGTGGCCAAGTAAGGAGTGGTAACCCTAACATATAAACTGATTGCTGTGGCAAATTCATTTAGTATTAATATTAATACACAGTAGACCAGATTTATTGGGGTATTTAAATTAACAAGGACTGTTTCACCTAATTTTATAATAATAGCCACACAACGCAAAAATATATGATTGGTGAAATTTATTAAATTGATAAAATTAAAAAGTAATTTTAACAAGTATTGATGTGTCATTAAACCTTATTATTACTACAACTATTATATTCAATATATTCAAGTACAATGCCTTCATGGTCTAGGGCGTCACTCTTGCAATAGACTAAACTGACGATGAAGGGGAGATCGTGGTTTGATCCTGGTTAGATGAACTGGGATGTTTATTTTCTAAAAGGTTTCCCACTCTCTTTCCACGCAAATGTGGGTACACTTTATCTAACTTCAAGTTCACTAATACCTAACACATTCGCGTAATTATTAACATAGTTTGGTAAAATTATGTGTACGGGTGAAACAATGCTGAATGCAGTGCACAAGAATGTTGATAGATTAAAAATATGTTGCAGGAAGAATATATAGTACTATAACGAGTTAATAATAGACTTAAAAGAGATAAAACAATGAACATCAGACTTAAAAATGATATAAAATTTATATTAGATATATAAATATATATAATAGATTGATTACACAATATTAAACCATGTTATTTTTCAACGTTATTTCAAGTGAAACATATGATTATCTTGGTTAAGTGATAGACTCTCATACTCTCATGAAATACGCACATAGATATAATAAGCCACAAACTTAGAGCACAGATGGTAAGAATATTCAAATTACAGCAATATTTGGCATTCGATAGTTTTAAAATACTATATCATGAATTAATTGAAACACACATTAGTTATTAGATAGCTTCCTGGATACAAACGAACAATTTATATATACAACAAATTAGAAAAACTCAAAGTAAATTTGGAAAAAAAATGGAAGGTATAATACAAATAACTACACGAATAAAAACTGGAAACTATTGTAAATAAAAAAATATATACAATAGCAAAATTACACTTCATTATAATTATTTAAATAATTTTAAAATAAGACCGGAATATGCATATAGCATAAGAAAAACAAGCAATAGAAAATACCATTTTTATAATAATAATATGGCAAACAACATAATATCAGATTAATAATACCAACACTTTTTAACGTTTTTAATAATGTTCATATTTATTTGGTATAAATAATAAAATTAAGGTAAATATTCTTTGTTATTCTTCTATTCCTCTCTGCTTATTTGAGCTTTAGACATGTTTTGGTGTTATATGCTACACCATCTTCAGGTCTTTTCTGATGAAGATGATTCTAATATATTCTTATCGTAAGGTTTGTGAAATTTTGAATGACATAGTCATGACATAGTAGTACTTCAAAATTTCACAATCCTTCCGATTCTATGTATTAAACTAAATTGTCATCATAAATAAGTCCTGAAGATTTTGTAACATATAACACCGAAACATGTCTAAAGCTCAAATAAGCAGAGAGGAAGAGAAGAATAACAAAGAAGATTTAATTTTATCAACTAATTAATATGTTACTAGATGCAAATATAAGAATAGAAAATAAATGGTACGGAGCATCGCACGGACTTTCTCGATCTACTGTTTAAAAATGGAGATATTTACTCATAACTTGTAATATATGTGAAACTAAAAAGTATACACTAGCAAACCCAAGCATAAATTACATTCTACTTCTGTAAAACATTTTTTGAGTCCCAGTTTTAAATTTTATATTTTTATTTTTAAAGAATTAATGTCCTCATTTGTATGTTTGGACCAATAAAAAAGATTAAAATAGGGTCCACCAGGGTCAACACTTAGTATTAAAATTTCGACTTCCGATCGACATTTTATTAGGTGTTGCACATCATCAGGTCAAAGCATTGAGATTAAATTCCTCATTTATAATTTTGACCAATAAAAAATGTAAATATTGAATATTGAGTCTAAAATGGAGATAAATAATTGCTGTACAAACATTTCTCCTAAGAGGCTTAAGGGAAAATAACATCAACTTTTTGAGAAACTTATATTTAATTACTCTATGGAATTGGAGAATTATTGCGTGTAAATTTAAGTAGTATATCTTTACAACTAAAGCTCACAAAATTATATTAATATATTTGCCAAATTCTCAGAAACTGTTGGTTTTCTAAAAATGTATTTCGTATAAGGGTTTTTAATTTTTAATAGTACTACAATTTTGCAATGAAAAGTTGTTTAGTTTCTCAAATAGTTGCGGAGATACGGAAATTTCCGCTTCTCTAAAGTACTCTAAAAGTCACTTTCATTGGAAAATGAAAATGGCAGATTACCTATAATCTTAATCAACGCCTAGATACGAATTTTAATCATAGCCGATTTTGAGAAAATCGATTTTTTCTCTTTTCACCCTTTATAAAACTACTCTTAATTTAAAGTTTTAACAGATACACAGACTGACGGCATTGCAAAGACCGATTTTAAGGGTTTGAGGGGTCATGAGACGTTGACATACATCAACATTCCAGGTTAGATTTTTTTCGGTCTCAATACTTAACCTTTAGTGTTCGAAAAGTTAAAAAATATATATATATATTTACGTCTATATTGAAAGTTATTTGTTTTATAAAAATATTCTTCGAATAAAATATTTGTATTATAAATAGATCTACATATTTTTAATGATAAGTAATTTCATATCTCAAATAGTTTCGGAGATATTATAAAAAACGAGAATTTACGCATCAGACTGGAGCCCTAAAGCCATTTTGCCGAAATATTGAGGGTAGCCCTTAATTGTAGGGTTGGATATCCGATTCTAAAATCCCTCGTGGCAGCCCTATGAAAACCCTAGATACCAAGTTTTAGCCCAATCGGTAAAATAGTTTAGGCTCTAGTTGGAGGTACAGACAGACAGACAGACAGACAGAGGGAAATTCAAAAATCACTTTTTCTGATTCGGGGAGTCATGAAACGTCAAGATTCATCAAAATCTCTACTTCGATTTTTTTGACGATTACAATACTTTATATACCTGTAAGATAGAGAGAAAGTAAAAATATCAGTGTTAAAAAAAAGTTAGATGGCTCAAAGATTTGATTTAAATTATAAATTCCTTTCTGAAAATCTTTTAAGCTACGATGGGGCTTTTAAATGGCTTAAGATTTGTTCTATTAATATTTTCTTAGTAAAATTTGCAGTGGACTTGATGTAAACTATATTATATATTTCATATATGTGTACTTCTAGAATAAATGTTTAGAAATTTAATATTGTTATCTTATAATACTCTATTATATATTTTAAATTACACATAGAATATAAATGTTTGACACAAGCTGACGAACACTAACTGCTAATCTTAACTACGTACTTCATATTCATTTTATAATAATAGTAATAATAATAATAATAATAATAATAATAATATATTCCTAATAAACTTATATTACTACAAAATACTAATAATCGAGATAATATTCCTACAGTTATTCTTATCAGGGAAAATGATTACTTATAGCATACAAACTTCCAGACTACATAACAAAACCGTGAAATAGTTATTATATTTTACAATACATGTAGGCCTACAGATAAAGCATACTCACATAAAATATTATTTTTTTCAACCAGCAATATTATTAAGATTCTTAAGCTTTGTTGAATATTAGCAGTGGAGTTTTCATCTCGTTGTTAGCCTTTAAAATGTAGCATCCTAACATCTCCTCCCTCTCGATCCTTTACAAACTTCGACCAATATCATGTAACATTCTACATACAATACTATTCATAATATATAAGGGAGCGTTAGGAGGTTTATAGTTCCCCTTCAGCTAAGCTTTGCATGCAAACAGGTATTTCCCCTTCACCCGCCATATCCCAAACCACTTTTTACCCTTCCTCCAACAAAACAGTACCGTCATAACGTATTCTGGTCGAGTAAACTACCCCTTCTGCACTTCGAGCCTTCACCCTCTGGCGTATGTGCTGGGGGTGTATTATGTCTAGCCGAATATTGGAAGTTATAATATATTGAACGGGATCAATTGTATGCCTCCCATCTCCGTTCCCGGAGGTTGTAAAGGGTCTCAAGTGAATAGATTTTGCCCTTCGTATGTGTGAATTCACACGATAAGGACTTTAATATTTATTACAACTTAATTATTAATACTAAGTGATTTAAAGTGAGACTTTTGAAACCCTATACATAAATGTAAGCTTCACAAACTTATCCAATTCTACTGGATTTTAGTATTCTTCCCACTCATCCTTAGTCAACATTGTCGTTACTGATGTCATAATGGATATCTGTTTCTAAAATGATGCTGGGGATGTGAGGGAAGGGGGGCTTTGCACCTACCAGTAATAACTGCATTTTATAAAATATATATATTTTTAAAAAAAATCTTCATTAGGTGGTCACAGAATAGTTGTGATAGAAAACGACGAGATATCATTAGGCCTAAGCCTATTTACAAATGCTTGGTGAAATATCGAGCAATGTGTCAATATTTACTCTGGCACTTCTATATTTTTATTCAAATTATCTTTTGTCTACGATTTCACTCGCACTAAACAATACATCAACACATTCGACAACTTCAATTGCTATAAGAGAATGTCACTTCAAGAGCAGTGTTTTATGTGCATACGAGGATTCAAGAATAAAACGGACTGGACCCAATTCCCTTCCCTTCTACATCACAACTCATATCACGTGTAACCTTATGTACCCGAAATACCAGCCGCAACGAATGTTCAATGCTTACACCAGTTTTTTCTACAATAATTTACTTGCTGATGTGCTAGGATGATGGTATATAGATTACCATGGTTATCTTAAGCATAAGGAGTTCAACAGAACAAGTCACGTCTCGATCTGATGAGTACTTTTAGAGTTTACTGGAAACAAAGAAATACAGTCTAAAAATGTATTATGATGTGTTATTATCGTTTACACTATCCAGAAGGAAAAGAAAACGCCATACTAGTTTGAATGTGCAGAAAAATTAGTATCTGGTGTACCCATTCTTCCCACTGGGAATCTATAAAGTAGCCTAGTTATTTTATAGTAGCGGTATATAAAATCTATCACAAGGAAAAGTAATAAAATCTTTAAAAATATAAATCCTTTATTGTTTAGAATTTTGTTACAAAACGTGAAAAAGTAGGCTGAATAAAACACAGTTTTAAAATACAGATTATAGACTATATTATAAACTAATGTTAAAAGATGAAATTTCTTTTGAAGATTAAGTTATAACTTCTCTAAACACAATATTTCTACTCTCGATTATTGGTGGTTGTTAAAAAAAAAGCAAGAGTACCATAGCATGAATAATAGGTTTTGAATAATTAGAACAAAATGAAGGTTACATGGAACTGCAACAGTTCACAGTGTAAAAAAGACATAATTAATTTTCAATGTTTTTGGCCTAATCCAATTCACTAATTGTGTTCAGCAATATTAAATTTTAAATCTTAGGATTTTTCTAAAGAATATTATCTTAAGATCCACCGGCATACCAAATTTTATATTTCTAGGGTGCTTAGGAGTGTTCTAAAAGTTCATGTGGACAGACATATATCAAAACTAAACAAATGATTATATTTAATACCCTGCTGCACTCTTTATATAGTTTACAATTGAATCAATTTTAACGACAACATACTTTAAATTTATGAACGTTATGTAATAAATATCAGGCGTCTTAAATGAACTCCTAGAACACCGCGCACATACAACGCTATTGCATAATAGATTTGCAACTAAACTAAGAGGAACCTAGTCACTATACTCAGTTCCGAAAGGATATTTTCCCAGAAATGTAAGGGCTTCACACTCATTGCTAAGCTAAGCCATGGTTCCTCTGTTACCTCCTGAATTCACTGTGGGTTATTTTCTGGTTTGCTCCAGTGAAGTGAAGTTATGGCATTCTCCCAGATGTCTTGTTTGAGCTCAGATGATCGTACTGAGGAAGAGGACCCTCTGTTATTAGCAGCTGTTTAGGAATATCAATAAAATGTATGATGTGGAGGTTTGACTAGTTCAAATAACGGTTCTATTTTAATATAAAAAGACCCTTTTATATTTTAAACCTAAATATAATTCTACTTAAATACACGTGAAACAAACAGAAAAAAAATTTCAACATTTATTTTGTTATATTCAACAAGTCAGCATTGCGTCTAATAAACACATAGCCCAAGCTGCGTTTGGCACATGTGCAGCTTAATTTGGCTCAAAATGGCAGATAGAAAAATTGCCCGGCCAGTAATCGGAAAAAAACATAGCATGGCGTAGCAAATAATAGCATAACTTAGATTAGCTTTCTGTGTAAACCGACACAGTTAAAAATAATTAAGCCGTTAGAAAAGCAAATCTTAACTTACCTTAGCTTAGCTCAACTTTCAGCGTGAACTGGCCTTAAGGTGTATGGATGAATACCCTTGCACAGAGTCTACATAGCTTGCTTCAGGATTTCATATTTACGGTCCAGCGAGCCAAAGAAAATTTACTTTCGTAATTGTTGAGGTGTAAAGCGTGAGCACGTAGCTTTTTAAGGGGACGTGTAAATAATATGGTGTATGATAACGCAAATAATCATATGGAGTTATTATTTTGGTTTGGATAAAATAATCACGGAATCAAATTGGGTTTTTGATGGTAGCTTGGACTAAGGAAATACACTGATAGATTAAGTTTTGTTTTAAATAGATGTGGGTGTACTACCCTATTTAATGTTTTGAATAATATTTCTTCGTATTTAAAAAATAGCTTTACAATCATTTTTATAAATATTGTTTTGGTATCTACTATGACATGACTGAATAGTATTCGTTGATCACGCAAGAGGGATGCTTTTGGGTGAAGTTGGTGCTTTTAAAAGATATAAAATTTATTTTAGTCAAAATTAGTTTGTCTGTCATAAGCATTGTACGATATCTACCGAATGAAGTAGTCTGATATTTTAAAACAAGTAGACCCTGTGCAAAAACATGTGCACCTCAAAGCTGGAATTTTAAATTTTCGATGATGATTTTTTCAATTTATTAAAAACTGAGTCGGAAGAAAAGAAACGATGAGTTTTTTTCTGTCTTTTTGAATCAAAGAAAATCTTTGTCTGGGTTAGCCACACAATGCATTGCATGGTTACACCTGGCAGTGCCAGGTATTTATAGTGGTATTAAATAAAAATTACACTTTCAGCGTTTAAATCTCTAGTAAACATTCCTTGGTATATTTAATACATGCGATTTGATATGGTATCTTTTTATACTCTGTTAAGATATATATTATAAACTTGGAAAGTTGAGGATCCTATTGCAATCATAAGTGTATAAATTAATTTGGAAATATGTATGTTTTCTCCAATTACCCTACTCGTAATACTGATGTGGTTGCTCAGTATTTGTATTGCTGTCTTAGTTTAAATTAATAATTTATGTATTTTTGATGATAAAGTATATCAAATATAATTTATCACTTGATGTGTAATAATATTATAAGCTTATCACAGCGCACTTAACGTACGTTACGCAAACAACTTGATTGCCTGTTAAATGGCGTTCAAGGGTTGAAACTTGCCTGAGTCACTAAGAGCAGTTTTCCATATAAAATTTATCACTGTGGTTTCCCCGTCCTATTCCAAAACTAGCGCAAATGTAATTTATTTGTTTTCCTCCTATTCCCTACTCTTCGTTAATATCCTTGGCTTTGGTTGCACTAATGATATACTGGTCATTCCAGGTTAAGAAATAGCATAGTACTTAAAGTTAGCTTACAACTAAGCAGATGGGAACATACCTGATTTGAATTCTATACATTGGTATATATTTACAAAAACTCTTAACTTGTACATTAAGGTGTAGAAATGTTACATGAAAGTCTCTTTATGAAGTGACCCTTAATAATCCCACATAAAACTCTTTATCAAAGGGATGTAATCAGCGAAGCATGAACAAAAAGCTTCAAGGAATTAGTAACAAATAACAATTTGAAAGCACATTTTTATAAAGATTACTACACATAGAGTTTATAAACTTTCTACCCAAACCTAAACCACAGCATTTGTAGGCAGAAAGAAAGAGAAATCATAGTAAAAAGTTGTCCGGAAAAATCATTTTGCACTACCAAATGAGAGTTGAATTTAGACGCAACAACGCCGGGAGTACGCAGTTGTAAGTAAGTACGTGTAGAGCAAGTTGCATATCATGGGGCTGGCAGAAGTGGTAGTACACGAGCAACGTTGCTGAAGGGTGAGCCCACGTCAAATGAAACCGACGGATACTGTTATGACCGACTCTGGGAGGGAGTGTTGAATACCTGATGTTAGGTGTCTAACTAATGACTTTTCCGAACTTGTATTTACTAGTATTTTTTGTTTCTTTCTGCCCACAGATGCCGTGTTTTAATTCTGGGCATAGAGTTTAGAAGAACCGTGTGTATTAAGATTGTATCATGTAATTCTAAAATGTCTGCTGTGTAAAAGAGGACCCACTACTAAGTTCAATCAAGGGGCATAATGTACTAGAGAGTTAGGGATTGAGGTTGTAATGTTTAAAACTACATTAAAAAAATATACAACGGTAATAAATAGTCTACCAGTCAAACTGTCGTGAGAACTAGTTACTCACGGAAAATGTAATGAGAACAACCCTTACTCTACTATACAATGTGAAATTAACGATGCAATTTAAATACAAAGATTAATTTAAGTACACGGGTGCTATATTATGTATGAAGAGCAAAATGCGACTTAATTTATAACTTAGTAAATAAGAATAGTAAATCTCTTTAGTTTTAATAGTTTAAAACACTTCTTTCTCCTTAATTGCTCTTGTAAGTAATAAATAGATTTAGCCCTCAATGTAAGTATTAGATCTCGTTAAAGCCTATAAAAATATTTTCATGACGTGGTCTTGTAGAAAAGGACATAATGCAATAAATAAATTATAAATTTAACCAAATCTAACTATCTTAAATACTTTGCGCCAAATACGTAAAAATAAAATAGTATAATCTTTTTACTTTCTGATATTAAAAGAGAGTATTGTGAAAATAAAAAATCTATCTCAAAGTCATGATGAATCTTCAGGTTTTATGTAAACACGAACCCAAACAATGGGACGACACAATCGTACAGATAGTCTCATATTGTGTATATTAGCTTAAAAGATAAATTTCAAACATAGGTCTTAAGTTAACTGCCCTTAAGTAGGGATTGCTCATCTGTTGATCACAGTACCCATATTTATAAATAATATTATAAACAAATGGTTCTACTTTTTTAAATAAAATTCAAATTTTCAAAACTAATTATGTGTTAGCTACCCTAAAATGATTTATTCATAAAAGGAAAAAAAAAATCTATTCAACAACTATTTATACATTTAAATTTTGAATTCAAACTTCAAGAATTATTTCAAATTTTCTAATCGTCTTAAGTAAACCACCCTTAAATACCTTTATCTAATATAAATAAAATGCATTACCATTGATTATGTAAAATAGTCCCCCGATACCAATTTTGAACCAAATCGTTGGAGCTAATTACAAAAATCAAATATATATAAATATGTTGGGTTTATTTGCAAACTACTTAAATTATAACTATTTCAATCAAATTGCTAAAGCTATTATTTGAAAAAATTCAAATTTAAGAAAAAAAGTATTTAGTAAACTACCCATAGCCGAATTTTCCTTCCAACAACAATTTTATAGATTTTTTTGTCATATTCATGTCAAACACTCCTCGGATAAACATTTTAGGCAAAATCGTTATGACCATTTTCAAAATAATTCAAATTTTCGTAAATGACTAATCATCGTTCATTACCTTATCAAATTTTTAGCCAAAACCAAGTTTAGACAATTATTTTTAATGTAAAACACACATAAGATACCAATTTGAAACCAAATATTTAAAGGCATTTAAAAATATTTCCAGCTAAAAAAGTTATCAGTAAACTACCCATAAATTAGTTTTTACCCCAAAAACAAGAATACAGTGTTATTTGCCATGTCAAACACTACCAAGATACTCATTTGTAACCAAATTACTATAGCCATTTGTAAATTATTTAAAGATTTTTTAAAATTAATTATCAGTAAACTATCCATAAATGAGTTTTTGCCCAAAAAACCAATATACCCTGTTAATTTTCATGTCAAACACTCCCAAGATATCAATTTGGAACTAAAATGTTGAAGCCATTTGTAAAATATTTCAAGTGTTTAAAAAGTCGGTTAACAGAAAACTACCCATAAATGAGTTTTTACCGCCAAAACAAATTTAAGGTGTTATTTGGCATACCACACAATTTCCAAATATACATTTTGAACAAAATTGTAACAGACATTTTTGAAATATTAAGAATTTTTGAACATTTTCCATTTGTTAACTACAATTCAAAGAATGTATGCCAAAAAGCTAATAATGTAGTACTATTTATCATTTCAAACAAATACAGTAGTATATTTTATGCATCATAGGCAAAATATTTTAAGCAATTTTTGAAAAAATTAGAATTCAAACAAATCACACATCAGTAAACTACCCTTGAATTGAAGGCTAGAGTCAAAATAAAAAGTCCCAAGGTATAGCATTATCCAATCTAAATATCAAGTTTGAATAAAATCCATATAACGTTTAGGATCCCAGGTCAGGAGAAGACAGACAGAATTGTAAAATTCACTTTTTTAGGTTCTTGTTTACATAAAACCTAAAGATTTGTCATAATCTTGAGATCAAATTGTTTTCACGTTCACAATCTTTTTAATAGATTATGATAAAGTAGAAAGTGGATTTTACCATTTTATGTCTGTCCTCATGTCTTTCTATTTGTTTGGCTGCTTGTCAGTCTATTACTGGCCACGGATCCAGAACTCTTTGATGAATTTTGTTCAAACTTGATATTGGGATTTTATAAGGCTATACGACCAAAGGATTTTTAACACTAACCCCTCAATTAAGGGTTGTTTATTGATGAGTAATTTTTTTGACTTCAAAACTTTTCAAAAATTGCAAAACAATTTTGTTTATAATGCATAAATTATCTACGATTTGATTGACATGAAAACTAGCTGTGCACAATACATTTGGTTTAATGACAAAAATTCGTTGAAGGGTAGTTTACTGACAGGAAGTTATTGGATATTCTTAATAATTCGAAACTATCTGTAATTATTTGGTTCATAGAGTATGTTATAAATTGTTAAATGACAAATAAGAATGTATAGATAGCTATTTTTGGGGTAAAAACTCATTTATGGGTAGATAACTGATGACAAATTTTTCAAAAACTCGAAATATTTTAAAAATGGCTCTAAATATTTGGTTCCAAATGAGTGTTTGATGTAACAATTAGCATTAATTATGAAGTAAATAATCATTTTATGGATAATTCACTGATAACTGAATTTTTTAAACTTGAAATATTTTACTACTGGTCTAATTATTATTATTATTATTATTATTAGCACCGCGTCTTACTACCCGTTCGGGTTATACGCACTTACGCTAATGTATAATGGTAGGGTGATTGTGAGATGAAATTGAGGACCTACAGTTTAACGTGGAATCCGAACCACGGTGGAGGCCTGGCATTCCTCACATTCACAAGTTGTGATTAATACACATCTTGTCAGAGGTGAAGGAAGGGTTTGGCAATCAGATAAATCTGTGCCGGGACCAAGGATTGAACCCCGGACCCTCAGCACAGAGGTCTGACACCTTACCCCTAGACCACCAGGTCACCCTACTGGTCTAATGATATGGCTGTATATGGGGATCTTGGAAGTATTTGACATGTTAGCTAACAATGAATAGAATACTGGTTTTTGGGATAAAATCTCCTTTAAGGGTAGTTTACCTATGACTGTATTTAAAAAACTGGAAATATTTCAAAAATTGTCTGAACGATAAGATTTTAAATGGGTATCTTGGGAGTGTTTGGCATGACAAATAACATTGTTTACTTTGTTTCGGGTGAAAATTTGATAAAGGGTCGTTTACTGATGAGGGATTTCTGAAAGTTCAAATTATTGTAAAAATAGCTATTTATATTACACTTAAAATTTATAACTGGGGAATTTTTAACATAAACATGACAAATAGAGCATTATACTTATTTTTATAGATAGTTTAGTTTATGGGTGGTTAACTGATTACTTTATTTTTTATCTGAATAGTTGAAAAATGGCTTTAGCAATTTGGTTCAAAATCAGAATATGTGAAGTTGCTTGTTTTATTAATAATTATATAGATTTGTTTTTCTAAAAATTTTCTTTTAATAATTGCTAACTAATGACTGACATTTGTAATAATTGATATATTTGAAAATAGCTTTATTAATATAATTCAAAATATGTGTTGGGCTTTTTTTACATTATCCATAATAATTTATTTTTATTTTTCTGAAATAAATTTGTTAAAGGGTATTTTATTTACTACAAATTTGAATTTCTCAGAAATTTAAATTAATAATTGAGTTCAAAGCTTCCGCACCATACGTACACTAATGTGGTAAAGATGAGTAAGATAGAATTTTGAGGAAAGGTACCCAATTTTGCATGGAGGAATAGTAGTAATCCATTAGGAAAGATCACTTCACTACAATCAACCAGGATTCCAATCCAAACCTCTTTACCATCTTTGAACTTTACTTGACAAGATGGTTGCCTTTTAAAGATTCCTATCAGTGCAGGTTAAATAAATAATTATTTAAAAAAAAATTATTGCGTGCAGACGCCCAAACAGCCTCTTATTTTGGATCGTTAAAGTAAATTGTTTTAGTTTGTGTCTGTGTGTACATGAAAGTCAGATAAATAAAAAGAGTAAGGATGTGTGTGCAAGTGTATATGTGTGTGCGCGCGCATGTGAATGAGTGTGTAATCTTATTGCTAGCTCCCACAGGCTTAGTAATACTTGGATTGAGAGAAGGCTTTAAATAAATTCTCCTCTTATTAGAGTGAGAGAAAGGAAAGGTAGTTTGTAAGAGCGTTACGTATATTCTACGTATGATCTGTTTCAAAACCAGGTAGACATCGTGTCAAAATAATAGTTTAACGTTAACTTGCTGGCTGTATGTTTGAGATAATTACTACGACAAACAACTGTGCTACATAGGGATATTAGCAGTTTGACCCGCTCTTCAACCGATTAAGCTGCATCAAAAATATATCAAATTAGGGAGTTCCACATCCAGATACCAACCTTTTTAATGTTCATACTTGTACAATTCTGAAATAGTTATGGCAATACCAAACAATTATGACAACAACAAAAATATAAATATATTAATAATATTATAGATAAAATCCTACCTAGCCCTAAAGCTGAGTGTACAAAGGAAAGAAATCCATTGACAACATAATATTTAACTAGCCATGATCATAAGAGAAATGAAACGAAGTGATATCAATTGTTACAGAAACATGTTGGAATAAAAGCATAGTGGGGGAAAACGATCACTATCTAGATTTTTTTCTACAGTTGGTATGTAGCTACTCCTAGCAGCTGCCTTATCTTCACTTTGTCACCCAATGTCAGACGAAGCTTTTACAGTAGCTAGCAGCAAGTGTGTGATGTTTGGTTTACCGGTGTGCGCGTTAATAGCAGAAAACGTTTTTTTAGGTGATTTCTTCAATCAAGAGCTATTCGAGAGATAAGAATTTAGAACCTTATAATATTTATCATGCAGTAAATCTTGATAAACCAATCACTGAAACATTTTGTTTGTTATGTATAGAATAAAAAACGAGAAATAATTTGTGCGTAAAGTGTATACTGGTATTTTAAAAGAGATTTATCTTGAAACACTGTACATATGTGGCCCTTTCACCCCAGGTAGTGGCCGTATAGGGAAAAGTGCAGGAACTTTATGAGAAATCACCCTGGAGAGCTCTTACCAGAGATGATATTTCAGCAATGTTCACTACTGCATATCTGCAAGCAGCAACAATGCACAATGCCATCACAGGATTCAAAATCACAGGTATCTGTCCATTTGATGAAGATGTGTTTACAGATTAAAGCTAAGGTAGCCAAATAAACACCTGGCCCAGTCTGAAGACACCACTGCGCATAAATACATGGATGACCAAGAGGTTCCAGATAACACAGATTTTTCTCAGAATCCTAGTGAGTACGAAGACGGGGATACACGTGAAATTAATGATGAGATAGAAGACACTGGAATCACTGATGATGCCTGTGAAGATACTGGAGTAACTATGGAACTAAGTCCAATGGCTTCCATTGAACATTCCCGTGAATTGGTTTCCAAAACTATTGAGTCATCGATTAAAGAAGATTGCGAAGGAAAAATAGATGACAACAAATCATTAAAAATATTTCAAGATTTGATACCTTTACCAAGAAAGGTAAATTCAGCTCTAAAAGGTAAACTAAAAACAACAGTTGCACGTCACCAAACAATCCCAGAAAACATTAAAACGGTTAATTAAGCTGAGCTTATATCAAAAGAGAAGTAACATTTGAAAATGGCAAAATTAAGTGCGTGAAATAATAACACTATAATTACCATAATCAATATGTGTAATAATTATAATAAATAGTTGTTAGTACATTATTTCCATTTATACTATTTCAGGAGGAAACAAATCCCAAAGAGGTCCATTTTGCCCTGGCGTACTGTATAACGAATCTCTAATGTGTATATGTATATTCACATTTTATGGTGTTTCTATTTTATTCTTGGTAGTTTAAACAATAAGAAAACAAAATAATACATTTTTAGAATGTTTGTATGTATGTCTGTTTATCTGTTGTCGGTAAATTTAAAAATTACTCATCGGATGGAGACGTGGACCTCTTATATTTTACATCTTATTTTTCTAGGATCAAGATAACTATATAGCGGCTATCTCATCATTATACGAAGCAGTATCGAGAAAACGTTGGTTTGAATGGTTGACTCCAGGTCCTATTAAACGTATTATTAGGTCCATTAACTTAGAGTAAGACTTTCAAATTTTTTATTTTTTATTGATGCCAAAGTTTCGTACTAGTTTTGTACCTTTTGTACCACAAACTAAAAGTTTTGTACCCTACCCATTTTATTAATTAGCATATCAAAATGGCCACTCCAAATTAATAGATGACTTCATCTTTAGAATTTTGAACTTTTTTCTATGGCAAAGTTTGGAATAGTTTTATACCACTTTGTACCCCAAACACAAAGTGTTATACCACAACCCATTTTGATTAATTAGCATATCAAAGTGGACACTCCAAATTAAGAGAAGACTACGTCTTTAGAATTTTGAGATTTGTTCTATGCCAAAGTTTTGTACTAGTTTTTTACCAATTTGTACCACAAACAAAAAGTGTCTACACCCACCCGTTTTGAACTTTTTTCGATGTCAAAGTTTTGTACTAGTTTTTTTACCCTTTTGTACCACAAACAAAAGTATTGTACCCCAACACATTTTAAGTAACTAGCATATCAAATTGGCCACTCCACATTAAGGAAGGACAACATATTTAGAATTTATAACTTTTGTCGTTGCCAAAATTTCGGTACCGCTTTGTAGCAATGATTTGATTTGCATATAATATATCAACAGATTAATCATAGTTTATATAGTCTAATTTAATTAATATATTACCTCAGGGTTGGATCCAAACCATTTTCGTAGAGAGGAGTGGGGGCCATCATTATAAATAACATAAATACTTACAATTTTAGATTTATCTTTAAAGCCATTTAATAATTTCTCATTCACATTTGATCTTATGTATGTTTAAACCGTGGTCCTCTTAAATTTTTTTAAATCAGATAGTTTTTATAAACCATTTAGAGTGATCACTCTAGAAGCTATGAGTAGTTTGTTCCCTGGTTTAAATAAATAGATTCCTTTTGGGCCTATTGGTCTAAGTTATTTATGTGTTTCTCAACTAGAAATTTTTCAAATTTGGATGCCCGTCTAGGCTACTTGGAGAAATCCTCACTTTATTCTTTTATAAAAAATGAATGACACGTTGTTATGATAATTACTCAAGATGGATGGGAGTAAAATCATTTTATTTGTGGAACCAAACCGTACAAACTTTGGCTTCGAAAAAAAGTTCAAAATTCTAAAGTGGTACTCCAGAATTAACTTGGAGTGATCACTTTGATACTCTAACTACTCAAAGTGGGTGGGGGTACAACACTTTTCGTTTGTGGTACAAAAGCTACAAGACGGTACAAAACTAGTACAAAACTTTGGCATCGAAAAAATTCAAAATTCGAGAGTTGTGCTCCAAGTTAATGGACCTAGTATTATTCATTATTCTGTTTAACTTGATCTCTAAATCAATTGAAAATCCAAATAGTAATTACAAAATACATTTCAATCTTAAGGATAAATAAATTATATTTTGGTTAATTTGGTTGCTTCGTATTCACATTAGAATGTAAATAGTGTTTCTTTGACGATTATAAAACACACATGAGAAACCTGTGACCCTATTTAATAATTTATTGTTTGTTTTCTATTCTTCACATTAGTAGCAAAAATGGTTTTTATTTGGAAAATATTAACTACTCAGCTAATGTTCCACATATTTATTTCATTTTATCTTACATTTACATAGATAAGGCTGGTTTTATTTTCATTCACAAAGCTTAGCTAATAGTAAATTTATAATAAAATGTTGTAATTGAAGTCTAATAGTATATTAGTGAGAATTTATCATTAAAATACCACGATTTATAATTAAATGTAAAAGTCTTATTAAATATATTGTTTTTTATCCATAGAAATTTGCCAAATTCCTTTATTTTATAAAAGTCTTTAAAAAATCTCTCTAAATGTTCAATCAAAAATAACATAAAAACACAAAGAAAATATATTTTCAGATTTTTATTTCTTCAAGCATCTAGTTTGAAACACGTTATTTATTGTTTGCAAATACTTTTCGTAAAACATAATACGTTAAGCCATAATATAGTTGAATAAAACTTTCAAATTAACCTAATGCGGTTTTATTTCTTGTTCAGTGATCATGTTTTTATATTTCCAAATATATAAGTACTATAGTGTGTACATCAAGCCAAATATTCCGGGTTCCATCATCATTTACATTTGTTAATCTTTAAAATTCAAAATATGATGCGCATACATTTTACAGGTTACAATGGAAAAACCATGCATGTACTATACATCCTAAATAAATATAACCGTTACGTAATTGAGAGGCTTTAAATATATAATCGACTATTTTGCCTGAGTTGGCTAAGGCCTAACTTACAAAAAAAGGAAAACACAATTTTATTTTTAATAAATTGAATTTATTAAAATGATATTTGCTATAAAATACGTTACTAGTAAATATATGTTAGCGCTTCAGCTCAAGAAATATTTAAAAAAATATGTATGGCCAAAGCATGGAATCAGATAAAATTACAATTTTCTAGCATTTTACAATGCTTTGTCCTCAAACGTGACTGTACCAGGTGGCATAATGACCTGGTTATAACGACATGGGAGGGCAGGTGGTGTTTTGAGAAGCTTGAAGCAAGATTAGACTAGACGTCCTTAAAGTGGGCGTCATCAGGAGTCTAAAATGATCAGAAGGGTAAAGGAGTAGGGAAACAGTAGTCGCCTTGGGCTTCGATACAGTGTCTACCTTTTTAGAAGAACAACTGCCTATGTTGGTATTCATGAAACCTTCAATACAGTGTCTTCCCTTTTAGAAGAACAACTGCCTAATGTTGGTATTCATGAAACCTTCAATACAGTGCCTTCCCTTTTAGAAGAACAACTGCCTATGTTGGTATCCATGAAACCTTCAATACAGTGTTGAAATGTCTGCCTTTTGTTTATTTGTTTAGTGTTCAATCACGCCCAAACCACTGTACCAATTGTTCTGCTGAAATTTTCATGGATATAACTTTGATGTCCTGTTAACATAAGAGCCAATTACAAGCTACGACCGCCAATTTGTTTCAATATAATGGCTAAAAAACACTTCTTTTAGGCCTTTTTCTTATCTTATGCTTATTGGATTTTCATTAGATTAACTTTTAAAGGTTTCTTAATGTACACATTTTAGACAATACGGCCATATTGGGAAAAGGTAAGTACACAACTTTTTAACCTGTCCAGAGCTCTAACCCATAAACTATGGGATTCAAGACAATGGGAAAAAATAACCAATTATAATATAAATAATAAATAATGTGTGTTTGCTTGTTTGAGTGTTTGTAAGTACATGTGTAGTTGCGATAACCCTAAAATCAAGAGACGTAGAAAGCTTATATACACTGATATAATTATATACATGAAATATTATCTGTCTTTTTGTTAATCAAACACATCCAAATCACTGTTTACTTTTAGTAAACACAGGAAATTAATGCCAGGAATGTAATGAAATTACTCTAACGGCCCCAATAATTCCTAAATATTTTAAATTTCTAAGTAGAGTTTTGTGAAATGGGGGATTTAGATATTTCCCGAACTTACGTAGAAAAATACTTTTCACTTAACCTACTTCGGTGGCTACATTATCTAAGGCGTCACTTTCGTAATAGTTTAGCTTGCCGATGACAGGAAGATCATTGTTAGAATACCAGTCGGGTGCACTGAGTTTATTTCCTAAATGTCTCTCCCTTTACATGCATGCAAAAGCGGATACATTTTCCCCAAATTCAACCTTACTCATCCATAGATCATTAACTTAATTAATATATAGTATTTGTATAGCCTGAACAGGTAGCTAGATGCGTTTAAAATTAACTTCTCACTAGCTAGAAGACTCGGAAAGCAAAATATAATTTTTAAATTAGTAAACGAAAAAAGAGTAACGGGTCGTCACCCAAAAATTTCTTAAGCTAATAGAATAAAACATTTCCAGTGTAATAGAAAACTAAAATGTTAATTTAATGTAGACAGGCAACCAATAATCGAGAGTACAAATAATGTGTACTGAGAAGTTATAACTTAATCTTCAAAACAAATTGCAACTTTTAACACATATTTATATTATAATGTGTATTTAGATTGTGTGTTTTATCCTGCCTACTTTTTACATTTTGTAACAAAATTTGAAACAATAAAGGATTCATATTTATGGATAATTTAATAGTTGGTTAGTTTTCCCTGTGATTAATTATATATACTAAAAAAGAACAAAGCTACTCTATAGATTCTCCGCGTGAAGAACGTGTACATGAGCTAACATTTGAGTTTCTTAGATATTTTTCTTTTTTTATGGGTTGTATAAACGATAAGAACACAAAATAATCCATTCTAGAATGGTTGTCTGTCAATCCATTTGTTTGTTTCCTGTAAACTAATAAAGTACTCATTGGATCGAGACGGGACTTTTTCTTTTGTACTCCTTATTTTTCAGAGAACCATGGTAAGCTATATACCATCGCGCTAGCTCAGCGGCGAATGAAGTAATGTCAAAGTAAACGTATGTAAGCAGTGAATAATTCGTTGCGGCTGGTATTGTAGGTACATAAGGTTACACGTGATGAGGAGTGGGAGGGAATGTGGGGGAGTCCATGTTTCTTCTTGAATCTTCGTACGCACATAACAGACTGCTCTAGAAATTTCATTCTTTTCTAGCATATAAAGTTGTTGAATGTGTTGATGTAATGTTTAAGGCGAGCTAAGCTGCAGTAAAATGTATTTTTATTAATATAATTTCTCACGTGAACTCTGAGATTGATTCTTCATCGTGGCTTTTCCTCCATCCAAGCGAAATATATTTAGAAAAATTCAACCTACTTATCTCTTAAAAATGAGGTAAAAGTTAATATTTGGTCATGATAAGCATATTTTATAATACTTAGTCCTATAGGACGCAAATTACGCAATAGCTCACTGACCTTTATTATAGTACACTAGGCTGTGGGTCTTTCTAATACATCGAAGAGAGTAAAGTCTTTCAATGTGTATTAAAATGATGTAAATGGGTTAATTGCTTGCCACTAAAAAAAATTCATATTTTTTGTTCTCTTAAAGAATTTTTTTGTTTAACATAGCTCCCTCTTTCACTGAGTGAGGCGACGAAGGAAAGTCTGATAGTTCAGTTGGTTTCTCTAGCGCGTCTTGTGATAATTGAGTTAGCCTTGATTACCGGAGTTGGAGGGGGATGCGTGGGAGAGGGTAGTTGACAGAAGGAAGGGTGTAGTGCTGACGGACAGAATTAAAGTGAGAGAAGAAGGAGTGTAGGGAGTGGGATGGGAGGGCGCCATGACTTACCCAGGGGCTGATTGGAAAATGTTGACCTCCTACTTTGGCTTTTACTTTAGGGCCGAATGAGGTTTTTTCCTGTCTTTTCCCATCCCCCACCCCCCCAACTACTTACTACACGATGAGATGTCCAATTTTTGAAAACGGTGTCGACATTGAAAACAAGTTACGTGATTGAGTTTAATTGATTTATTTTTTCTGCTGACCCTTAAAGACATTTTAGTATATTTGTGCAGCATAAGTAGGAGATAAAATAAAAAAGTTAAAATATAATAATGTTGTGTCTTAATATTTATAGCTTACCCCATGACTTAGTTTCTAAAGGATGTGGGCAACAAATTTATAGGACTCTAGTTCGATTCTGTGATATATTTATACTATATTTGCATATGGGTTTATTCTCTGATCTGAATAGTAATTACATAAACACTAGTGTTAGATATCATGGATTATTTTATACGTTCATAAGAAGTTTTCTGATCGAATAAATGGGTTTAGAAAGTTTATTAACATATTATGTTAATTTTTTTAATTTAATAAAAGATATATTTACACTTGAAAAAATCCGTCAATATTCAGATGTTACCTAATAATTGATACGTTCAACGTCAAGACAATAAAAGACTTACGATAAAGACAGAGTGATTCAAAGAAGATCTTAGAGGTGATGCACCTAAATTAGCGTGAAGAGAGTATGGGTAAATCACATGTTGAAATCACCTCTCCAGTGCACCTGGCTGTCAATGGCAGTCCAGTCTAACGTGAAACGCTTCAGACCATGTGTTTATCTGAGCCAAGGGTTCCCAGCCAATAGATGTATTTCGGGTGGTCCATTACAATGTATGGTAGAACAATTTTTTTTAATAATTTTTGCCACAAAAA
The DNA here is from genome assembly GCA_902151455.1 of Timema bartmani. Classification (NCBI taxonomy): domain Eukaryota; kingdom Metazoa; phylum Arthropoda; class Insecta; order Phasmatodea; family Timematidae; genus Timema; species Timema bartmani. The sequence continues at coordinate 46,785 of CABFWB010000993.1, forward strand.
ACGTATGTTGTATATAATAAAAAGCCCTGCATATTTATTTTCAATCATTTCTAGCTGATACGTCTTTAAAAAATAAAAAATAACTTTAACTTGCCTGCATTTTTAATGTAGTTTCATGTATTTTTTTGGTTTTTTAGCACGTATTACTATTATTATTAGCATGTATTACTACCCGTCCGGGTTTTAGTCTTATTTACTAACTACGCTAATCGTTTTAAGGATAAGGAAGGTCATATTTAAAGGAAGTCTATTATCATTTACGTGTAAGAAGTATGGAAAAACATTTGTTAAAAATTACCCTCAGTACAGCCGACTGAGATTCGAACCTCAGTCTCCCCGTAAACAGACTTCTAGTCTATTGCGATAGTTGCACGTTAGACCATGAAGCCACCAAAGTTAATTACTGCGTTAGTAAAGAAAGATTCATAGTATTGTACCACAATTTAAAAAATTACAACCATATTTCAATATGATTGGCTTCCTTTTTAGTCATATAAAATGTGTGTATTTAAAACATTATTCTGAGAATGTGTCCATAGGCTTCGTGCTAAATTGGTACAAGGCACCAACTGGTTAAGAACACCAGCTCTAAATTATATCTTCCTCATCCCGCCCCAAATAGTGTATAGTTGTGTTAGATAGAGCGGTTAGTAAGAGGAGATGAACATAAAATAAAGTAGACCTTATTTTTAATCATCTTAAACCAATTAGATTCGCTATAAAATAATGTGACCTAATCCCTACACCAATAAAGGAGGTGTCTATAGAAAACGTTTTTCTTTAACTATGGGTATATACACCTTTTATAAAAATCTAACAAAATGGTTACTCTCAATATTTCGGTAAAATGAACTTAAGGGCTCCGGTCTGATAAGTAAATTCTCATTTCTTATCATATCTCCAAAACTATTTGAGAAATGAAATTAATTATCAGCACATATATGTAGATCTATTTATAAACATAATTTTATAAAACTAATAACTTTAAAGCTATACGAATATATATATATATATTTTTTTTTTTACCTTTTCGATCATTAAAGGTGAAGTATTTTGACCGTAAAAAAGATTTTACCCCGTACCCTAAAAAGTGGTATTTTGCAATGCCGTCTGCCTATGTGTCTGTTTAAACTTTAAATTAAGAGTAGTTTAATAAATGGCAAAAAGAGAGAAAAACCAACTTTCTCAAAATCGGCTCCAACGATTTTTATTAAATTCGTACCTAAGCGTTGATTAAGATTATAAATGAACTGGCAATTATCATTTTCCCATGAAAATGACTTTTAGGAAACTTCACAGAAGCGGAAATTTCCGTGTCTCCACAACTATTTGAGAAATTAATAACGTATCGTTGAAAAATTGTAGTACTATAAAAAATAAAAAACTTTTATATGAAATATATTTTTATAAAACCAACAGTTTCTGAGATATTGGCAAATATATTAATACAATTATGTGAGCTCTAGCTGTAAAGATATACTACTTAACTTTTAACAAAATAATTCTCCAATGCCATAGAGTAATTAAATATATGTCTCTCAAAGAGTTTATGTTATTTTTCCATAAGCCTCTTAGGAGAAATGTTTGTACAACAATGATATATCTCCAATTTAGACTCAATAGTCAATATTTCAATTTTTTTATTGGTAGAAATTTATAAATGAGGAATTTAATAACAATGCGATGACCTGATAAAATGTCGAACATTTTAAAAGGAAGTTGAAATTGTAATACGAAGTGTTGACACTTGTGGATCCAATATTAATCTTTTTTATTGGTCCAAATATAAAAATGAGTACATTAATTCTCTAAAAAATAAAATTATAAAATTTAAAACCGGGACTCAAATAATATTTTACATAGCTATAGTGTAATTTATGGTTGGGTTTTCTAGTGTATATTATTTCGTTTCACATATATTTCGAGTTTTGAGTAAATATCTCCATTTTTAAACAATAGAGCGAGAGAGTTCCGTACCATTTATTTTAAAAATAATTAATTCAAAGCAAAGTATCTGTTTGGAAATTGTTTGATACGGAGATCCCTACCCTTGCCAAATCGTTGAGTCTAAAAAAAAAAAAACGAGAGCCAGTTGAGTGGTTTACGTTTTTGTGTTTATGTCTCTTCCTAAGTTGTGAAATAAAGCAAAATGACACAGCACAATCTAATAAAATAGCGTTGAACACACATGCTCACGCACTCGCGGATTGCAAAAGGATAAAGGGCGATGGTGCGTAGTGTGTGGCAAACAAATCACCTCATACAAAAAACGGCGTTATCTCCATGGGTTTATTTTGACAGGGTCAATTGCCACTGAGCTATCTCTTAGTTGCTCTAAAAGGGATATAATCAAATCTAAAATGGAAAGGTTAATTCCTTCATGAAATACACTGGAACTCTTTGGTGATAGAGAATGCTGGGAGCTAGAAACCTGGCCCAGTGTACGAAGGTATTTTTCCCTGAGTAGTTCACCACTCTTTCCACCCAAATGTGGTTACATTTCCTTATAATTGCACTCTTCCCATTCCTACTCCATCAGTGTAAACATCTTGATATCCCTGACGCGATGCACACGTTGAGGAAAAATAGAGCAAGCTTCACTTTGAGGAAGTGGTTCTTAACCTGTTACTACTCGCGGCCCCCCTAGTGTTTACCAACATAATAATCATCAAGATTTATTCTAAAATAGTGGCTTTATTTACTGAGTATGGTAACAAACCAATAAAAAATAAATTAACTTAATTAAATATATTTAATGGGACCTCTGCTGTTGAACACTTTCCACTAATCTGTCTATTCTGGTTTAGAATGTATTACTTAATGTTATTCGCATGCATGAGTCGATCCGGAGTTGATTTCACTGCTTAGTTTTAATATTTACCACTGTGGAAAATCCCTTTTAAATAAGTAGAAACAAATGTCAACAAACGTTGAGTGGCGTTGGTAAAAGGACCGGATTATTTGTACTATCTATGATTTTTTATTATCCCCTCCATTATCCCGGAAAATCGAGAGTCTACTCTACTTACATGATTACGATCATGAATTATTTCATCAAAAAATTAGAATATAAGATAATTGACTTCGGTAATAAGCAAATAACAATTTTGATTAGTTTTTAGAGGCCCCCCCAAGATCCTTTCGTGGCCCCCCGGCTAAGAATAGCTACTATAAGGGATCGATCCCCCAATATATCAGGTCTGAAATAAATAAATTCTAATATTTTTTTTTAAATCCACCTTTAGACAGCAAAAGATGGATGTTTAAAAATGTTTTTGGTTTTATTATACAGATTTTTATTTAATGGGATCTAAACACCAGTACCATTTAATGGCTTACTATATCTGGTAGATAGAAGAAGGGTATCTTAAGGAAGACATTAGTTTGAAAATAAAATGATAAAAGCTTTGTTGATAAAAAAAACCACGCAGAAAACAACACCTTGCAGTGCACAAAGCTGATATTCTAATCCCAACCCCTCTGTTACCAGTTATCCAATGGGTTTACAAGCCTGATGATTTAGATCATGTTAATGCTGGTGTTGATCACAAGTGTCTGTTTTAATATGTAACACACCACCAAATATTTAGATATCAAACCACCTTTCGAAGAGTTGGAAATTAAACGTTTATCCTTGGATTCGAGCCATAGTTTTGCAGTTATGATGGGGAAAGTAGGAGATAAGGTCGAATTTAAAATAGCGTTTGTTTTTCATTGGAGATGGATGATGGGCCATTTAGACCCATCTACGATCTGAATTTGGGCACCGCCTGGTATAAACTATGGCTCATACGAAGTCGGACATAAAAAGTATCGCATTCAATCAGGGGAGGGTATGAATAGGGGGAAGGAGTAAGTTTTACAAACATTGAAAAACGTTTTAACGCTCCAACTCGATGTTTGGTCGTACAAAATGCGTCACTTAACTTGGCACGAGGAATGCCGTTTAAAATAAAACTGATTGTACCTAGGAATGGTTTGTGAAATGTTCTTAATACTATTAATCACTATTCTATAAGCGATATCGTTCTTTGTTCTCTAATAGATTTTTAACAAATAACATTAAAACAATACTTTAATATAAACATTATTTCATTTATATGTTTATTATCCACAGCACTCCAAAGCCATACGGGCTGAAATCGTATGTATTGACTAGGTTTATATTATGTGGATGAGAAGGATAGAATTGAAAGGAAATGTACTCACGTTTGCGTAGAGAGTAGAACACTATTTAGGAAGTACAACCCTAAGTACATTAGTGAGTGAAACCCTGAGCTCACCGACACCGACAAACCAGTTTAAACGATCTTGACGTTCAGACCAGGTGTCTACCATTACGGGTAAGAATTAATATAGGCTGATTTTAGTAGGGAAGATAATATCTGGTGGCTACAAAATTTACTAAAACAATTTTAATATATCCATACATCAAGTCATATTATCTGCAGTCTATATACAATAACACAAATAATGTAGTAAAATGTTGTAAAGGTTGGCTGCAAAATAATCTTTGAATTTTCTAAACGCTTTCTCATACCAAAATCAGGTTATAGCTCAAAGCCGATTGATTTGTCGGGAGATTAAATGCAAGATTACACTCGAAGCAGAAATTGCATTGAAGTTTGAGTTTCTGCATTCTTCTCTTGACAACAGAAAAATTAGTATGAGTAAAATATAATTTTGGAATTTGAAATATAGTATAGTAGTTCTCCTTGTCTCAACTAAACTCTTTTCTAATGGAGAATCCAGGCTACCGCACCATAATGTGACGTCTAGTTTGAGCTGTTCTATGTTATTCGATATCTGTGGATTTTTTTATGACCAGAAGGAACATGACACTCAGGTCCAGTTGCCTTACGTGTAGACTATGATCCACTGGTGGCACAGAGTGTTGCCCAGGTTGCATAATAGGAGGGAGGTTGTCTCCATTTCGTACCCACAATGAGCTGATGTTATGATAGTTTATATGATGTCGTGGAGCCGGTGTGAGTATTAACTTAACTTAAACCTAACTAACCAAACCAGGGGGACCGTTAGGCTCATTCCCCTTAAGGGAAAGATACCCAAGGTCCCAGCCGGGAATTGAACCCGGGACCCCTAGGACCGTATCCAGATGCACGGAACACCACACCACGGGGCCCGGTTATTTGTGGGATGAATAAAGACCTCAAATAACCCACCAAAAAGTAAGACCTAAAAATAAAAAAACACCTAAACTTTTTAAAAATAGGAAACTTTTACATGTTAAAATATTTTTTTAATTATTATTACCGATTTTATCTATAATTAACTAACTCTGTGTTCTAAAGAAACTAAAAAAAAACATGACCATCAAAACAAAAGCTCACCATTCAACACTATCCAGAGACATCTCCATCCAATCCATAACCTGAAATCCAAACTCCTTCAAATATATTTTAACATTATCCTCCCACTGAGTTTTTGATAAACCAAGGGGTCTATCTTTATGTTTCCCGACCAAAACTGTTTGCACACGCTTGTTATCCCACATGACTACCCCACTTCATCCTACACTCCTTGATTATCTTTAATATGTTTGGAGATGGATTGAAGCGATGAAGTTTTAGGCTGTTACGTAACTTTCTCCATATGCGACTGTCTCTCTTAGTCCCCAAATATCTTTCACAACACTTTGTTCTCAAAAACTCTCAATTGCTTCTCATGGTACGCTTCACATCTGTAAATAACAACGGGTAGGAATGATAGTTTGAATATTCCTAGTATAACATTTTGAGACAGAAAACGAGGCAACAGCTTACAGCCTGAATAGTAACAAGCATTTCCTGTACGAATACTATTTCTGTTTTCAAAGTTATCAAGTAGTTGCCTCTGTCAGAATCTTAAAAATGCGTGTCACTAGTCTCTCTGATATATAATAGAAGGGTTTTACAGTTTTAATAAATTTTAAAATCAACATTTTGATGAATAATATAAATAAATAAAAATATCAAATGCACTGACTAATTTCAAGTCCATAAAATATTGACATAATTAATAAATATATAGATATAATGAAAATCTAATAATAAATTTAACAATTAAATAAATTGATATTTAATTTTGTAACGTTATCGGATGTTGATGAAGTAATTATTAAATTGTCCCGAGATTGGGCGACAATTATAACGTTATCGACGATTTTGATAAAGTAATTGCCCCACTTTTGGGCGACAATTATACCGATATCGATGATTTGACGATGTAATGTCCCGCGATGGGGAGCCTATTCTGGAAAGTTTGATATTGATAAAACTGTTTATGTTGTACACTCTTTATTATTTATTTATTTACACATTGATGAAATTAAAGTCTGTATTGATTGTGATCACTTATACTTTATGTTTACGTCTACTCTCTCTCCTTGACCGGCACCTTCTGTTTACGTCTACTCTCTCTCCTTCACTGGCACATTCTGTTTACCTTCTACGTATATTTTCATTATATGTGGATGTGTCCCTTGCTTGTATATCTCGCGACGCTGTCAAGAGTAACCAATCAGGTATTTCTCTTCAACAGGTGCAGTGAAAGCTAGCTTCCTATTGGATATAGGGAGCTGGCTTTTCTCGCTAGTTTGTTAAATACTGCGGAGTTATATTTTGAGAAAAGTAAACAAGTTTTTCTAGTGAAATCCTTTTACGGACTATTCTGCGAAAACGCGTGATTCTCCATGGATGAAGTAAAAAGATAATTTACATACGATACTTTAAAGAAAAATACCTTCATCCATGACCTTTTTAAATATATGAGAGCAGTCCAAAAATCAACTACATTATAATTTACGTAATATTGCTATCGTCAAGTGATATATGGAGAAACCCACGTTTTAGTGAGATCTCTGTTACTGAACCTACTCTGTTATCTAACACCCCGGTTAATTGGTATCATATGAACTCTTAGCCAGTACTTTTTACAGATGCACTCGAATTGCACTTGGATTGTGGAATAAAGTATACCTGTCAGCAGACATTCAATTAGAAAGTACTTGAATTGTGGAATCAAGTATACCTGTCAACATACATTCAATTAGGGAGCACTTGAATTGTGGAATCAAGTATAGGTCTACCTGCCAGCCGGTTCATATGAATTTCGAAGCAACCTGTAATCCCATTCAGCTCCTAGCCCCTAACATTAACTAACCTAAGCTAACCTAACCTAAACTCCATTTTCCACTTTGAACAAAGTCATTATGAATTGAATTTAATTTTTACCCCACAGTTGGTGTAAGGGTATTACCAACCTCGAATGAGATGTTCCACAATTCGTGTGCACCGATTTTTACCTGAGCTCGAAAGCTCGTGGTCTGTATGTTAAGATCATTTACTGTGATTCACCAGTGGCGGGGAGGTTTGGGTCTAAATCCTGGCCTGGCTTACTTAGGGTGGTTTTTCCAAAAAAAGTTACACTTGTGTGACTGGATCAGTTCATAAAATGTATCCCAATATTAAAAAATATAATAATGTTGTTATTATTATTATTATTACTAGCACCACGTCTTACTACCCATTCGGGTTGTACGCACTTACGCTAATGTGCAATGGTAGGGTGATTGTGAGATGAAATGAAGGACCTACAGTTTGACGTGAGATCCGAACCACGGTGGAGGCCCGGCATTCCTCACATTCACAAGCTGTGAATAATACACATCTTGTCGGAGGTGAAGGAATGGTTTGGCAATCAGATAAATCTGGGCCGGGACCGATGATTGAACCCCAGACCCTCAGCACAGAAGTCTGACACCTTAGCCCTAGACCACCAGGTCACCCTATAGTAATGTTAATTCAGTGATCACCATTTTAAGAATTGCGAGTTTAATTAATTTGGTCTAGCTAGGCCCCCAATCCGGTTCTAGGGTTGTCCAAGCTTTATGAAACAAATGATTTCATCATTTTTGGTGGTCTCTAAAAAATCATGCCATCGGCCTCGCTTACCATTCAATCATAGAAAAGGATCTGTCATGTGTTTTTATTTTTTTTCTTCCTCTGTTTTTTCTCCTCCGTCCTTCTAACAGCTACCCTTGTGTTATCCCACAATGGCACGCGTCACCAGACTTGTTATATTTAAACACGACCCAGACTTGTAGCTCCACCCTGTTTACTAGCCATTCCAAAAACATTATAATAGATGGTCTTCTTCTGTAATAGCACAAAGTATTAGACTCGCACGGAATGCTAGCTTGCGTACGGTAAGTCATTTCACGTATGAGACGCTATCTCGTGCATGGGACGCTAAATCATTTACTAAGGGCCGTATTCATCATCTAATCTTGTAAGTCAACCAATCTTCCATTATATAAAATGACAAGTAGCTTAAGTCGAATGGGTGATAGTCTTAGATCTTAATCCAAACTAAAAATAGGCCTCATATTCTAATATTTGAAAAATGACACCTAGATACAGAAATCGAACCCGGGAAATTGTCCAGGTGTCATTTTTTAATTTCCAGAATATGATATCTAGATGGAGTAAATCCTCACTAAAAGCATATATAATAGCTTTGGCTATTTGATTCTTATAAATAGGCCGTTTAATCATCCTTATAAAAACCTTCATTACAGTAAATATCGTTCTGGCATCACGTTATAAGGTATTATCACTTCCACCAGTTTCATAGCCGGACTTGGTACGCCCCAAGTGTGGCTCTAGACCAAACACAAGACGACACCTACCTAGAATAGAATGAGCCAGTTTCATAGTCGGACTTGGTACGCCCCAAGTGTGGCTCTAGAACAAACACAAGACGACACCTACCTAGAATAGAATGAGCCAGGTTCATTGTTGGACTTGAGGTGCACTAAGTCCGACAATGAACCTGAGACCTGCCTCTCAATCCAGTAGTCAACCACCTGAAAGGGGGACTGTACCTATGATCACCATAGTCTGGTTGGATAGTTTTAAGCTAGGTTTAAGATCTCCACTTGCTCCACAACTTCATAGTCACTATCATCACATCATCTCATTGAGGGCATGACGTGTAGGCAACCTCTAGATATATTCTGGTCAACTTTCTGTTCCCAAAGAACGGTTACTTGGCGACATAACTAGATACTTCATCTCTCTTGGTAAATTCATACGCAATAAAAACTTACTTTTAGATAACTAAAACGTAAGTCCCGACACGGTATGAGATTACATGAATTTAAAACATATTGGGATAAGACAGATAAGATGAGGATGTAGGGGAGGTAGAAAATGTCCTTGTGTTTGAAATTCTTATAGCAAAACTTTTTTTGGCCAAAATAAATAATATTGCTCTAGTATCAATATTAAATTTAATTTTCTTAATCCAGTGTTATCAACAGTTGTTGAATATATGTCATGAGCATGGCGGCATTAGGGGAGATTTTTTTAATGAACAGAAAACGTTATCATTAAATTCCAGGATACCCTTGACAAATATTCAATAACTGTTTATAACACAGTGTGAAGAAAATTAAAGTGAACGTTGCTATTGGAACAATATTTTATTTATTTTGGCCGAATAAATGTTTTGCTATAAAAATTGAGAAATCACTGGTCCTTTCTCGTGTCTCCATCCACCTCACCTTAAACCTTAAAATACTGTTCTGAGTGCATTAAGATCCTGGAAAAACAATAGATTATTTTTTATGAAACTCACAGAATGCTAGAGTCTAAACAGGACTAAATACACTAAGTACTATTCAATGTTATTCATTATGTTATTTCATGACATAGTTTCTTAAAATTTGACCTTTAATTTAATTTAATTATATAGAAAAGTCACTGAATGAATATCTCAAAATGTATCGTGGGTAGTGTCACTTTGCACCCCTTAATAATAATGGGGGTATGCTGACGAATAAATGCAAAAAGTTCTCGAATCCGTATTCAAACTAAAACCCTCACAGGCATAATCTATTAATAGTTTTAATTACGTTCTCAGTTCTAGTCCAGTTTTAGGTCACTCTTTTTTAAAGTAATTTTGCTCATGTCCTTTTAATTTAGAAAAGGTGGTATGAATTTTACATTTGTGGCATGAGTTATAGTCTAGAAACTTATTTTTTGTTAATTTTAAGTAAAATATTTTTATAGAGTATAGTTATAAAAAAAATTCTAGACCATATATGTATTATAATATAATATGAATAATAAACTTTAAAAATATACTAGACTGCCGATGACGGGGAGATTGTGGTTAAATCCCTCTCAGGTGTACCGAGGATGTTTTTTCATAAATGGTTTCCCAATCTCTCTCTCTCTCTATCCACACAAAAGCAGGTACACTTCTTCTATATTTATCCTTTCTCATCCTTAACTCTTTAGCGTAATTAGTACTACATAGGGCCTAAGAGTATAACCCAAATGGGTAGTAAGACGTGGTGCTAAGACATATAAAAATAAACTTTAAATGCTAGACAGTTGGTTTAAAACAATACTTCCTTTCCCTCTGAAAATTCTAGGAATAACCATTGACATTATCACATTTTTATTGCGTTATAATAGTTACGTGTATGATTGTCACTTTCTCAGAACTATCAGAGACATAAGCCATGTTATGTAAGTGTGAGATCATGAACTACTTCAGGGCTTACAAATCTTCAATTCAAGTAAGGGAAATGAGAATCACTTATCTTAAAATAAATTAGTGTGGAGTCATTTAATTGGTTTTTAGTAATGGAAGATTTGAGATTGATGGGAAATAAACACAGTTATACAAACCAAGGTTTTAGATGGGAGTACGTTAGGGGCTAGATATAACCACAGTTATACAAACCAAGGTTTTAGATGGGAGTGTGTTAGGGGCTAGATATAAACACAGTTATACAAACCAAGGTTTTAGATGGGAATCTGTTAGGGGCTAGATATAAACACAGTTATACAAACCAAGGTTTTAGATGGGAGTGTGTTAGGGGCTAGATATAAACACAGTTATACAAACCAAGGTTTCAGATGGGAGTGTGTTAGGGGCTAGATATAAACACAGTTATACAAACCTAGGTTTTAGATGGGAGTGTGTTAGGGGCTAGATTTAAACACAGTTATACAAACCATGGTGTTAGATGAGAGTGATATTAGGGGCTAGATATAAACACAGTTATACAAACCAAGGTGTTAGATGAGAGTCTGTTAGGGGCTAGATATAAACACAGTTAAACAAACCAAGATTTTAGATGGGAGTACGTTAGGGGCTAGATATAACCACAGTTATGCAAACCAAGATATTAGATGGGAGTGTGTTAGGGGCTAGATATAAACACAGTTATACAAACCAAGGTTTTAGATGGGAGTGTGTTAGGGGCTAAGATATAAACACAGTTATACAAACCAAGGTTTTAGATGGGAGTGTGTTAGGTGCTAGATATAAACATAGTTATACAAACCAAGGTTTTAGATGGGAGTGTGTTAGGGGCTAGATATAAACACAGTTATAAAAACCAAGGTTTTAGATGGGAGTGTGTTAGGGGCTAGATATAAACACAGTTATACAAACCAAGGTTTTAGATGGGAGTGTGTTAGGGGCTAGATATAAACACAGTTATACAAAACAAAGGTTTTAGATGGGAGTGTGTAAGGGGCTAGATATAAACAAAGTTATACAAACCAAGGATTTAGATGGGAGTGTGTTAGGGGCTAGATATAAACACAGTTATACAAACCAAGGTTTTAGATGGGAGTGTGTTAGGGGCTAGATATAAACACAGTTATACAAACCATGGTTTTAGATGGGAGTACGTTAGGGGCTAGACATAGCTAGCTATTTATTTCTATAAAAGGCCCACTATTATAAGCTAGCAGTTTAATTTACCAAACCCACAAATATTTATTTTTACTTTCTCTTTTCACCTAGAAGAGAGAAGTATAGTGATCTTTAAAAAAATCAAGTTCAAGATTTTGTTAAAGGTCGCCGTTTTATGACCCCTTTAAACAGAATATTTGTTTTCTTGATGACATCTGTCTGTATATTTGTTTGTCTGTTTCTCGTCCAAGAGCCGAAACAATTTTACAGATCGGACTAAAACTTGGTATTAGGGGTCTCGTAAGTTAATCCTCAAGATCTTTTTAATTAGACTTCTAACCTTAAAATTAAGTATGGTTTAATAAAGGGCAGAAAGATATGAAATTGTTTTTCTTGAAATTCGTTATAATGATTTAGATTAAATTATATATATATACACTATTTAAAATTATAAACTAAATAACAAATTCCATTTTCCCGTGAAAACTACTTTGTGGGTACTTAACATAAACAGAAATTTCCAACTTGTTTCACATCTACGCCACTATTAGAGATACGATAAAACTTATTAGTGTAAAGTTGTAGTACTATTATGGTCTGTAGAACCTTTGTATTTGAAATATATATTTATAAAATAGATAAACTATAAGCAAATTCAAATCTTTAATAATGAAATGTATTGTGATAATCTTTAATTATACACAAGTATTATTATATAAAAGTATTGTGATTGTCAAAGAAATTGGAATCGATATTTTGATAAATGTTTTCACGGTTTATCACGGCCTAGAACTGAAACCATTTTAACGGCCATGCTAAAACATATATTATCTAATAGTTTCATAAGGCTCCCCTGAGGAGTTTTTGGATGTAGATATCCAACCCTAAAATTAAGTATAATTTACTAAAGGACAAAAAGTAAAACATTTTCTCAACATCCACACTTACGATTTTGATTACATTTTGTATTCAGGCAAACAAAATGGCTATTCTCGTTATCCCTTGAAAAAAAACTTTAGAGACGCGTATTATATAACGTTTTAACTGGGAAGTGCATCTTCAAACGCAATCAACCAAACCATTCTAAACTTTCAATAAGTAGTTAAGTAAATGATTAGGGAGTACACCTTAGGTTTTCCTACATCCAGAGTGAGCTCGCACAGTTGACATTGTGAATATCTATTCGGTTATTTAAGGAATCAAGAAACATAGAATGTGAAAACTTGAAACTAACTAATGGCTAGCCGTCATAACAAAACATCGTGTTTTTCACACGACATAATATCCATGATCATGGTACCATAGAACCGAAACATGTCGGAATGAAGTAAACCAGCCTCTTTACAGTGCTGAATATCTAAAAGGAGTAATGGGACAGATACACAGATAAGACTTAGATTATTCTACATTACATAACCACTTTATTTAATTTGTTCGGCAGTTTGGCAGATGTCAACATAATTTTTATTTATTTAACTCACTACATATCTATACTTAAAAACATTTTTCGTACAATTATATTGTAGCTTATATTTTTGTATTCATATTTTAATGAGTTAACTTATGGTTTAGAATTCTCATCTACTCGTTTGAGATCTATTTTTTAGTTGGCTATGCATCATAATTCTATATAAATGTTAATATCTTACAATATGTTTCTTTACCAAAATTATATTTACATCATACATTTTTGTGCTTGTTAATTTCACTAAATACATCTACCACTTTACTAAATGTTTAATTTATAACTTAATGTCTATCTATTTTTATAGATTAACCTATCTAAATCTTAAGTTTTATTATAGCCACTCCTTACTTTCAACCATTTTTTAGAATGTTTTCTAAAATGTTACTAACTACTTTCTTTGGAAAACTTTAGTTTTTGTTACAACACATAATGTGAGCCTAAAGTATTAAACTGCATGATTTCTGGCAGGGAAGTATTCCAACCTAAAGTTCATGAAAACCTTAAACTTCTTATAACGATAAATAAATATTATTTAGGAAAATTAAATTATGTTAACCTAGTTTTTATACTTTTATCCTACTTATTATATAAAATTGAAATATCTGATTTTTTTGTTGCTCAATTTTTGCCCAAGTCACTGTACCAATTTCTCCGCTGAAATTTTACATGGAAATTACTTGGACCTGATGATTAACATATAGGCTAATTACAAATTACTTTCACAAGGTGCTGAATATTTGTCATGAGTATAGTCGCATTATCTAAAAACCTTTTTAAATGAAGAGAAAATGCTTTCATGAATTTCCAGGACACCCTTGAGAGATATTCAACAACTGTTGAGGTCATCGTATAAAGAAAATAAAACCCATGTTTGTATAGAAGCAATATTTGATTTATTTTGAAAAGGAAAATTTTTCTATAAAAACTGCAAAATCACATGGTCTAAGGACTCTCACAATATACTAGACTGACGATAACAGAAAGATTGGGGGCTAATTCCCGGTTGGGTGTACTGAGTGTGGCTTCTCCTAAATGGCTTTCCAATTTATCTCCACGCAAATGTTGGTACACTGCCTCTAAATCCAACCTTACACATCCTTATCACCTTAGAGTAATTAGTACACATGCGTATAGCCTGAACACTGAACAAGTAGTATGATGTGTTTCTAAAATAAATAGCTCCCTGTGGTAGAAGATTGACATTTTTAAGGCAGGTATAGAGGAACCCCAAACACTTTGAGAAAAGTATATTTTAAAATGATAAATGACCGAAAAAACGGGGGAATTGGTCCTCCACAAGAATTCCATAAGCTAATAGAATAAAATATTTCCCATGTAATAGAATATTTAAATATTTAAATACTTCTAGAAGGGCGAATCTTAAACAACCATAAGAATTTGAAGATGCGTGCTTTTGCTAAACTGAGTTGTTCATTTTCTCTTTATGTTATGTAACAATGTATATAATTTATCTTTTATATCTTACGATCGTCCTTAAACAAATATTGCGTTCTATGGAATGCATTAATTTGTGAAATAAGTTTATGGGCTGGTTAATATTTCGTTTCAAAGATTGTTTTTTTTTTAATTTATTGGTTGACATATTTGTTTTTGGATTGGAAATTATATAAAGCGTGCAGCCGGATGTTTTTCATCATAATTCAATATAGTGTTGATATCTTTCTGTCCCCATTTATTCGAACACATCTAAATATCCTAGAAATCTAAAGCTAAGCATGCTGATATGTTTTAAAATAATGTTCTCTAGAAAAGGTATAAGATCGAAAATTTAATATGGAATGTTTAAAATAGTGGATATAATTAGGCTAAAAACGTTGAAAATGAATAATTCTTTGTTATACTGTAAACTGTTACAATATTCTATGTAAATGTAATTTGTTTTAACTGTTTAGCAACAAATTGTTTAAGCTGTGTAACTATTCTTTCTTTTTTAAATCATCATCAATAACTAAGAATATAAATATTGTGTATATAGAAGTTATAATTTAATCTTCAAAAAAACTTTCATCTTTTAACTAATATTTCGATTATAATCTGTATTTTGATATTGTTCTCTAGTGTTTTAGTCAGCTTACATTTCACGTTTTCTAAAACAATTTAAAATTATAAAATATAAATATTTATACATGATTTAAGATTTGGGTACATTTCCCTGTGAATTAGTTTATATACTGTAAAAAGAAGCTACTTTATAGATTCCCCGTGAGAAGAACAGGTAGACCTACACTAGATATGTTTCTCTGAACATTCCAAATGTGTGGTGTTTTCCTTCAATAAGAACACCAAATAATCAATTTTTATATTAGGTCGTTTGTCTGCCAATTTGTTTGTTTCCAGTAAACTAAAAAAGTACTCATTGGATCTAGATGGAACTTCTGTTGTACTCCCTATTTTTCAGAGACCTATGGTAAGCTACATACCATCAAGCTAAATCAACATCGAGCGAAGTTGTATCGAAGAACCTCGGTGTAGGCATTAAACACCCGTCGCGGCTGGTGACAAGTGATGGGAGCCGGGGTGTGGAGGGAGAGAGGATGGTGCGAGTCCGTGTTTCTATATACAATTGTCGTTGTTTATAAACAAACACTTGTCTTGGAGTTTCATTCTTTTCTATCTTTTGAAGTTGTTGAATTATTGTTTATTGTGAGCGAAGCCACAAACAAATGCTAGTATTTTAATGAAAGTAACAAATTATAGTGTATAAGTTAACAATACATTTTTAATGGAAAACTTTGACATTTTAAATTTATTGGTAAGTTATGCTTCTTGGTGGATACAATGTCCCTCTTTTCTCAATGCTCCTTTAACAGTTTATACTATTTCACTTATGCTCTTTGGAGGAGCGTTTTTGCAACAATGTTTATTATTTAATTTCACAGATCCTACAAGTTTTCAGAAAATTTCTTTGTTTTGAAATAGAAGAGAAAGACTGAGCTAAGCATGATCGATTCTTTTTTTCTAAAAAATATCTATTTTTGGGTGAAAAGTTCACTGTGTTTTCAAATATCTCTCTGTTTTAGATGCGGTGTGACCATGTTAGTTTCAAGCAACCTGAAACAGCCAGGTTGACTCGTGGGCATTATCTGATAATTTATCAAAGTTAGTTCGCATTAATTTACTTTGATATTCAATAAATACGAGTTAATATTTGTATCGGATTAGTTGCAGTTCCTGAGTATGAACTCATTAATTCCAATGTACCGTATATAATTCTTGATTGCAGGTGACATATTTCAGCGAAAAAGAAATGTATTCTTACTGCATTGATCCTAGCCTAACATAAATATCCATATAACCTACTATTTAAGCTATATATAATTTATCTACCTTTAACATCGATGGATTACCCTATGGACCTATCTTTGTCACTGTCAAGAAACATTTAGGTAATATAAATGCTACTTAACAAACACGTTCTTCTTCTTTGTGTTGTAAGACTTAGTAATTCATTCAAATGCAAACAGTCCGTAATAATTAATACCGTTGGGGCATTCAGGGTGACTAAAGTTTAGATTGAGGAACTTCACTCGCCCCCTAAAAATACTTAGCTACGCCACAGGACCTTTATTAGAATCATATTCCCTTTTGAAGCAATTTGATCATATACCTAACAGCGAGATGTTTTTTTAAAGGACAATAGGCTAACTGGAATGCTAAAGATTTACCTCAGACAAGATGGATGGCTCTTCTTTTCTTCATTTTTTTAAGTTTCCCTTTGTTTTTTATTTCACTCACGATGTATCTTTTATTTTATTTTCCAAGCAAGAGCAAAACAAGCAACTTTAAAGAGGACAAATAAAGTGGAGAGGGGATGAATTTTTTTATAAATAAAAAAGAAAGAAAAGCGGTAGCACGCTTAAATTCCCAGAATGCTCGAGGCGTAGCGGGCCTCGCCAGTTCCAAGCCATGACTCAACATCGTTGCGTAGACTTTGGGTTTAGAACATAATCTACTCAAGAATAATGGAAGAAAAGAGGGGTGGTTGCGTTTTAAAAGAACAAGAGTGTATTTATTGTATGACTCTTGTAGGAAGACACTTTTAATATAGATATAATTAAATAGTAATATATTTTCAGTTTTGGCCACAAAAAAAAACATATATATTTCCAAAGGAAACTTTCTACAAGGATTGGACTATAATGCTTAGATATAAAATCATTATAGCTTATTAACTTAGAGAACACGATTGGTTTTACTATCGGAGCGTCCTTAGCTAAGTTACTAAATTTATATTAAGAGCAGTTTGAGGCTTCTTAACTTCTAATATCAAGAGAAAGTATCGTAATTGCGAAAATGTTAGATCTCCAGATTATGATGAATCTTTACGTTTCTGTGCAAACTATCCCGAAATAAGTGTTTTTACTTTTTGTTTGTCTCCGTGTCTTTGTGCCTGTCCCTGGACACGGATCTGAAACAGTTTGATGGATTTCTATAAAACTTAATATATACATAATATAGTACATTGGGATCTTTTTACCCTAGCCCTCAAATTAAGGGTAGTTTACTGTCGAGTGATATTATTCAATAATTTTAATTTCCGAAAATGTCTTTAACAATTTTGTTTAAAATATATATCAGGGTAGTGATTAACATAACAAATGAAATTTTATATTTGTTTTTGGGGGAAAATACATATTAGGTCAGTTTATTGATGACTAATCTTTTTAACTTTGAATATTAGAAAAATCTCTAGTGATTAGGTACAAAACATAAATCTGTTTAGGTTTTTTCTTTATAATTATTTATATATATTTGTTTTCTAAAAATTTTATTTCTTAGTAATTTACCGTCTTTCAGTTTTTGTAAAATTGATTTTTTTTGAAAATTGTTCAAATGATTTTGTTCAAAATTGAGATCCAGGAAATATTTTATATGATCAATAGTAATATATTTTTATTTTTCTAAAATAAATTTATCTAAGGGTAGTTAACTTAAGGTAAATCATATAACATTTGAAAATTTTTGAAATTGACCTTGAAGATTGAGTTCAAAATAGATATGTGAGAATATATTTTGATGTTACCTAGATAAAAATACATTTTTATTTCTATAAATTAAAAATATAGGAGTTTCCAAACAACTTATTTTTGAATATTTGAAATTTTTCCAAACATAATTGAACAACTCATTCTAAATTTATATATGAAGAGTATTTATTGTGATTAACATGATGATGTAATTGGTATGTAGAAACTCACTTAGGGTAGTTTTCTGAAACACTATTTGTAAACATTTTCTTCCAAGATACAATACACAGTATGAAAAGTTTGTGATATTGTGTAATATCTTTTTTTTTATTAAATTCGTAACTAAATCTTATTTAATATTACATCACTATTAAAAGTAGTAAAAACTGTATTCATGTATTCACCGTTTACTTTAAAAAGTAATAAGCTTAATTCGTCTCCATTATGTCTTGTCTTACAAAATATAGTCATACAGATATGACATACCTTTTATGCCAAACTGAGAGAACGTATTCAATTATTTAATCAAGCTTTAAAGATATTAATTCACTCTATTTTAAGGGGGCCACCTAACTTAATACTAAGATACGTTGCAGATATTAGGAAGTTACTTATTTGTGCAAAGTATGTCTCAAATTATGATGAGATATAAATGTATAGGAACTACCTTATAAATATATTCATCATTTTAATTGTGCGAAGTTTTGAAATTTAAAACAATGTATGAAAAGGTAAAGTTGACTAATTTTCAACGACGTTTAACGTGATTGGTTGGATTTTTGAGGTAAGTGTTAAGAAACTTATAATTAGCCTTTATTAAACAAGCATATTCTGAATGTCATCAAAATATAATAATTGAAGATAATTATTAATTATTTTAATGGTTTTACTGCTTCAATTTTGACATTCTCATAATAAATACTGCCGTAGTAGTAGGATATTTCCCTTGAAGTAGGTGGCATCATTTCTAGTCCGCCCATTTATTGAATGACAAATAATGTGCTCATATTTTCAATAGTATTTCTTTACTTAGTTCCTTTGTTGCCTGGCTTATGTTCATATATCATACAGATTTGTGTTTGTTCCGCCTAAAAATATACTGACAATATGACGTATTTTTACTATTACTAAACCTGCCTGTGGTAACCAATCAAAAACTTTCGTTTCATTTCCTCTTTAATAATGAAAGCTTTCAACGCTTAAAATGTGAAGTAAAAAAATTATATCTTTCATGTAGGGCAGATCCACTAATGAAACGCTTTTTTAACACACAACATAAAAAGTGAAGCGATTTTGTTTTTGGCAGTTTCATGCTGTTAAGCTGCTTTAACAAATGTCAGAAGTTCGCAATTTGAAAGCAGGACAATTTCCTAATATCAAAAATCGTGGTTAATTTGGGGGTTGAGCAAACATATAAAGTGAATTGTGGGGTGATTGTTTTTATATTTTTGTTTTTAACTTTACTTTGAAAGGCATTTTTAAATTTTAACATGAAAGGGCACACTGACAAATCATGAATAAAATCGGAAATAGATTTTAGCTTTTTTTAATGTAAAAACTTTTATATTAAAAATAATAAGTTTAGTAAGGTTGATTTACTATTTTGAATTGAACAATGTAAATATATTTACTTTCTTCAGAAGATTTTATTAATCCAATTTTTTCTCAGATCATCAGGGAAGTGGATAATAAGATATTTTATGCAAGTAATATAATGTTTATAAAGCCCATAGTTGTAATTTGTAATGGATTGTAAAATGTGGATAAGTAGTTTGTAGCTCCCCTTGTGAACACTAATAACGTTAGACATCAACTTTTATACAATAACTATTTATTAGCCAATCTGCCATGCTATCCACATGCCTTAAGGCGTAAGTCTCCTAAAAATCTGTATTGTTGGTGACTAGAAGGCCAAGGGTTGAATTTAGGCAGGTACGCTGTAAATGCTCTTTCACAAGCTATCTTTGACAAAAAAAAAATCATCCAGTCTACACGATAATTCGGACACATTTCCTCTATACTATTCAACTCAAACTTAGACATTATTTTAAGATGTTAAATATAGTTGAAATAGGTTTAAAAAACTTAGACACATACATACATTTAGTTATATTACTAGGTTGACTTTATCTGAATTATAAAGTTAAATGATTTGACTAAGATCTAAGGGGGCTTTAACAAAAATTAGTTTTCTTCAAAAGTAGATGAATTAAAAATCTACTCTAATTGAATCTTTGTTCAAGTTTAATGTTAATAACTAAATTTCTTAATCCCATGACTAAAGTCACAAATAAAAGAGCATCGAAACATAATCTGAGAACTCTATTCTCTATTTAGGATATTCATCATGTAATTTCTAGACCACACATCATAAAACTTATAAGCCAAACCAACAACACTAACACCAACCAAACAATAAGAAAATTCACTGAGTAGAGACTTAGGCACCAGTTATGAGTGAACTGAGGATTCTCTTGACCATTGGTTCTCAAAGGAATTGCCGAGGCACCTACCTGAGAGTGTCGCAAGAGTGTGGGGGAGTTTGTAATTAAGTCCATAAAAGTTGCCCCAAAATGATGAATTAATATATTAGTTATTATTAACTTAGTGTTTATACAATAAACGTGTAATCACATAGAAATATTTTAATTTAAAGTGCATCCTCTATTAAGGGTTTCATTTGTTCATACACGCCTGAACCCAACGTTTAAATACCAAGGACTGTGAGAAATATAGGGGATGTGTCAAAGGGTACCGCCTTTCTAAGAAACACTGGGGCGTACACATTTTATCAGCTCCAACTAACAAAAAATAGTGTGTCAGATAGTTTATATTTCTAAAACCAAATAATTATTAGTTACTCTAAAAATATTTTGCTACTATACAATAATTAATTGCATAGAAAAATTTTCTGTGAGATCTTTAAAAGCAAATAAATTTCATTTCATTCATTCATAGGCCAAGCGGTAATGTATCTGTCTAGTAAGGGTGTAGAGCAAACTAAAAAAAAAAATTTTACGATTTTTTTATATTTGGTGAGCATTTTTGAACTCTTGATTTACAAAGTTTAGTTCTGAAATTAACCTTATTTGGTACTTTTCCAGTATTTTCATTTTATATAAAAATATGTCCAAATTTATTTGAGAAATTCTTTAATAATAACACTTCAATAAACTTTAATCCTCGTAAGTAAGTTAAGATATTTGTATATTATTAAAAACGTTAAGGAATATTCCAAAAATATTAATTTTTATCAAAAGTTTGTTAAGTAGGAGAGCACATGATTTCCTGGCCATCTTTTTACTAACACCGCAGCTTATACAATATGATCAGGTTATACGTATCCTGACAGCCATGAGCTGTTAAGAGAACTCAAGAGGATTTTTATTTTATTCCAAAAGATGATAACGATTTTGACAGTTCTAAGATATGGTGACTGTTTGTCAATGTTGGATACCGTTTATTTATATTTTATATTTTAAGCAGTTTATCGATGTGAAATGGTGACCTGGCGGTCTAGGGGTAAAGTGTCAAGACTTCTGTGCTGGGGGTCTTGAGTTCAATCCTCGGTCCCGGCACAGATTTATCTAATTGCCAAACCCTTCCTTCACCTCTGACAAGACGTGTATTAATCACAGCTTGTGAATGTGAGGAATTCCAGGCCTCTAACGTGGTTCGGATTCCACGTTAAACTGTAGGTCCTACATTTCATCTCACAATCACCCTACCATTACATATTAGTGTAAGTGCGTGTAACCCGAACGGGTAGTAAGACGCGGTGCTAATAATAATAGTAATAATAGCGAAGCATAGTTATTGAATTTAGATTTGGTTAGCGTAATTATGTTAGATTAACGCTAGTGGAAACCAAATTGTAGTTCATCTTTAAAAATAGTTCTATATTTAAAATTACAAAGCAAAAATTCTGTACAAATTACTCACATAATCTTCATATTCGACATTTAACATGTGTATAAAAACTATTTTCCTTTTACTCTCACCTACCTCCCAATTAGGGAACGTATTATGATCATAAGAAATATATATCTTGAGATTTTGATGGATGCAAACGTTATATTTAGTTTAATTAGGGAATAAATAGAAAAATCGATTTTCTCAAGATTGGCTCAAACGATTTTGAGTAAATTTTGTATCTAGAAATTGCTTAACATTATAAAATGTTGGCAGTTTTCAATTTCACATGGAAATGACTTTAAAGATACTTTACTCTTCATAAGCGGAAGTTTACATTCTTGATCATGTATCCACAAATATTTTAAATAAAAAATAACTTATCATTGCAAAGTTGTAGTAACTATAAGAAATAAGCAATCTTTACTTGAAATAAAACCAATGGTTCATGAGATATTGGCAAATATATTTTCTAAATTGCTGGTTTCAAAACTCGTGGTTTTCCCTTTGATGTACATAGACGTTACTTTTTTCTCAATGTGTTTCTGTAACACTGTATATTATTTAATTCATACTCTTTGGTAGAATGTATATGTAAACATTGATATTATTTATGTTTACATAGTTTAGGAGTTTAGAGTAGATGTCTTCATTTTTAGGAAATGTAGCGAGAAGATCTTTGCTTTGTGATGCACCGCACAGTTGTTTTAGTCGCAACTTATTAGTATTCAGGGGGCTATCCACATTTAGCTACACTAATGAGGCGAGGACTTACAGAAAAAATGTAATCATTTGTTTGGAGGATCGAATGAAAAACATTTATAAAAAAACACCCTTGGAAATTATGGTTGGGATTTAAAGCCTTACCTATCCATCACCATAACACTAGACTAGATGAGCCTGACACTTATTCTACGTGTCCACAAATGATATAAATAAATAAACTGCACTAATTCAAGGGAAATGGCCAATACTAAATTACGGAATTTAAAATATGCTTCTTGTCAGCTGATATATTTTGCTATGGATGATCTCGGTAGTTTTGGAGTAAAGTTCTCGCGTCAGGACTTGATGTTCATGGGTTCAAACCCAGTTGGGGTCAAATATTATTCGTGAGTGATGAAAACCCGTAGCATAATTTCCTTCGGAAGGGCAGTAAGGCCATCGGTCGGTCCTAGGCCGATTGTGGCTGTAAGATATGTGAAAATACCTTTTCCAGCAACATTGGTGGGCTCTTTCGCTCGAGTTAATAGAAATTCTTGTGTGTTGATATAATCAGTCAGTTCATATTAATATTTTGTGATGAAAAGATAAATGACTAGGAAGAGAGTTTATAAAAGCTAATTTATTTGCAATATCGATCTTTCCCACGCCCCCCATCTTGATATTCGTGCGGGATATTTACACTTATGGAGATGAGGAAGAAATTAGCCCGTATTTGCATGGTGGGAGAGGAGAAAAACATTTAGGAAGATGACCTTTATATACCCAGCCGGGATTTGAGTCCTTACTTCCCAGTCAACGCAAACCAGAAGATACTATACCGTTGTCCTAGCCCGCGTGCCCACCGATTTGGGTGACAGTTATTTAACATTTCGCTCCTACATGGTAGCTTTGGAAGAATGCCCAGGAAATGCTTCAAGATGTGATGTAATATATGGATATGGCTTGATATAGCAAAGATGAAAATATGATTTTCTAGTTTTTTAGTTTAAGGTTTAGCTAATGTTGTCTCAATGCCAAACCACATAGTATATATTGTTACTATTACTTTCCATCAGTTTTAAAGTAACATAGATGTTAGAGTCCAGTTTAATAGAAAGAGCCTTTTAGAAAATATATACTTTTTTTTGCCGTAAATATTGGTTATATTTTACAATTTTGTTTATGTTGTTTAGAAGCTATTATTTTATTTATATGCTTGGTTATGAATAGATTAATATATTCTTTAATTCCAGTTTTGATATTTTATTTTATTTATTTTCTCTGTTTTTATATTCTATTATTATTTATTAATCTAAACTACATAGGAGTGAGTCTCCTCATACTAATTTTTACCACCCTTAATCTAACTTAAAACTAATGCAGTTTACTGCACTTACACATGCGATGACACAGGTTGTCCTTGTTTGTTTTATAGGTATTTATAATATCAGCTATTAAAATTGACAACTGCGGATGAATATCAAAACTTTCATAGCAGCCATATAAGAAAGACCCTTCCTATGAAAATAGGAATGCACACAAGTGTGATGACCATTTCCAAACTGATAATAACAGTTTTTACCTATGCATATTTAAACTAATTTAAAGTCAGTGTTGTTGTTTATTTTGTATTTATTTTGAGCCCCGCGTCTGAATGACTACTCGTTCAGGATATACGCATATGTAGGCCAACTAATTACACTAAGGTGTTAGGAATAAGGAGGTTTAAAATAAGAGAAGTGTATCTTTACTTGCTTAGAGGAAGAATTGAAAACCATTTAGAACATAAAAACCTCAGTACACCCTACGTGGATTTGAACCCAGATCTCCCTGTCATCGGTAGTCTAGTCTATGAAGAGAGTGAAGCCTTAGACCATGCGGCCACTGGAGTGGGTAAGAACGTGTTGAGTTCAAGAAAATTTCAGATAATTTTAAAAATGGGATTTTGTTGATCCTCAAGGCCTTGTGCATATGAGCTTCAATTTTACTACAAATTAATTTGGAGATAATTTGAAGAAGTGAAATACTAAAAAATAAGAGTTGTAAACCATTTATAAAATATGTTTGTAGTATTTATTTTCTTCAAACACTGTTATTATATGTTCCAAACCAAATATTTGACCAGAAAGCTAGATTATCAAAGGTTTACTTTATATTGAAATAACACACTTCAGTGGCCGAATGGCGTTACTTTTGTGTTAGACTAGCCTGCTCATAACGGGGAGTTCTACTGAGGGTGCTTTTTCCTAAATGGTTTCCCACTCTCCTTCCACGCCAATTTGGGCAGATTACCTCTAAAACGCTTCCTTCCTCATTCTTACCCGATTAGAATAATTATAATATATGCGTATAACCGGAACGGGTAGTAAAACGCGGATACATATATATATATATATATAAAAAATTAGCACCAAAAAATTCCTTAGGTGCTCTCCATAAGTATATGGCTATGGTTTTGGAAAATTGTTAATATCTTATCTTTAAAAAAATATTATATAAAATATATTTCATCGGTATTAAAGCCAATTTCAAACTACGCACCATAAACTACATGTTTTAAAATTAATGGTTTGTAAATAACTCTGGTTTGTCAAAATGGCAACAACAAAACTATTGAAATATTCTACTTTGAGGACAATTCTAAAATATTCAGTTTGGTTTAAAGCCAACAGTCATTCAGCTCTTGACTGAGTCTAGTTCTCTGTTAAAATGTTGTAATCAAAGCTAATCAACTTCAAGGAATGGGTATAATTAAACTTAATTACGATTGAAATACTTTTTAGGTATTAAACCTTCACAAACAAACTACTATCATACACTAATGTGTTATATCGTAAAATATCCTGTAATGATCTCTTTGGACATAAATAAATGCTGATTCAATCAAAATATTTATATTTGGTTAATCTTGGTTGAGAAAAATGTATATTTACTGTGCTCTAAACTTATTTTCGAACACTATTTAGCCTGTGTTGCACCACCAAATTGAAATCTGCGATTTTAATGAATTTGGTGACTTATACCCATTCCATGAACTGATTTCTTCACCTGTCCATTTCACAGACCAGCCAAAAATTGTATGTTTAATGAATTGGGTAGTGCTTTGTGCTTCTAAGTTGGTGGACTCCTAGTCGAATGTACTGGGAGTGTTCTTTCCTAAATGTTTTCCTGCTCTCTCCACAAAAGTGGGGGTACACTTTCTCTAAATTCAACCTTCCTTATCCCTAACCCACTAGTGTAATTAGTACATAACTTGTATGGCTAGTAAATCGCAGTGTTAAAAAATAAAACTTCACCCAGAACAATATATATCTATCATCTTCAAATACCTACATCAAGACCTAGAAATAAAATTATAATATCTGAGTAACAAAACAAAGTTAAATACATTAAATTTTATCTAAGTTAATAAATAATATTGATAATCCATAACAAAGATATTTACAATTTCTTAACCATTTAATATAATTATATAGATTGAATAAGAAAATTTTTATTTAAATTTACTTGATTTGTACGAAATTAAACAGTAGCTAAATGAAATCCTCTCCCCTATGTTGGATTCATCGGACCCAACTATAGCTCTTAGAAGCTCCAGTTTTATCTTCTGTGGGGCTTAAAATAATTAAGTGTCTGCTTATTTGTTCATCCCATCTACCAGATCCTTTAATGGCTGGCGGTAGAGCTGGGTATTACATGTTAAATACCACCCTTTAAAAAAAATCATGGACAGACTTAGACCTAGCCTTAGTAAGTAAGTACCTTATAACGGGGACGAGAGTTTCGTCTTGTATGGGAATAATAGGGCGGGGTGCGTATACTGGCCAGCAATACTAAGGTACCCACTTCGGTGGTCACGTGGTCTGACGCGCTACTCTCGTGTTGGACTAGCCTACTGAAGAGGGGGAGATCGGGGTTAGATCCCGGTCGGGTGCACCTAAGATGATATTTCCTAAAATGTTTTCCACTATTATTTCTTGCAAATGCGGGTGCACTTCCTCGCAATTATACCTTCCTAATCCCTAAATCATTAGTGTAATTAGTACATAGGAGTATAACCCGAATGGTTAGTAATACGCGGTGCTAGAAAAAAAATACCTAGGTGCTATTTTAACAGATGTCCTCACGAAAATGCAGCATAATACAGGAAGATGTTTATCATATTTATTTGATGTATCTAACTGACACTTTCTGATCCGACTGAATATATCCACACACGAAAATTTCTAAGATAGAAAGTGAAAGGGCCTATCAATTTTGGTGGTAAATATATTTTCACATTCCTACCAACGTTATTTTACATGCGACAAATGACGTGGGATAGACGGTCTCACTTTCTCTTCAAAAGTTGTGCTACGGATTTTTGATCGCTTAAGAAAAATCCCTCGACTTCAGCTGGGTTCAAACCCACGAATATTGGGTCTTGAGGCGAGCACTTGAACCCAAAACTATCAAGGTCAACTTCTAATTCTTACCACACTAGTGTGTACCTGGAATTTTTCACCACATGATGTATCTGAAGACTAGAAAAAATAACTAGATCTATTTTCACGTCAAGTCATGTTATCTCCAACTGTCACTTTTGATAAATGTTATAATTATTTATAAAATAACACTAATAATAGTAAAATGGTATCAATTATGAAAGAAAAAATAAGTTTGCATTTTCTTTAAGAGGGCTCCAAATGTCCATTCGTAAGGAAATCTAGTTTTTTTTTATAAATGCGTGGATAGCCTGGATGGAGCACGTAGAATGTAATACTCCCAATAAACATGTTGTGAATTAGCAATGAAGCGAGTAGAAGTATTGGTTCTCCCTCCTCATCCCTCTTTCTCTGCTGTCCCTTTACACCCATCCCCTCTCGGTCCTTCAGTAAATATGTTCCTCTTGTGATGCTAATATAGTCCTTTTACCAACCATTGCAGGCGGCATGACCTCTGGTCCCTCCGTGTTAAACTAACCTTGAAATAGATTCAGGCTGCTATACGTTTTACTTCCAGCAATTACACTCCGGCTCATTTACTGGCGAGGCACATTAAGCGCACACGATCACTTAGGAAATAGAGGGAGAGAGTGAAGGAGCATAGAGGAATAAAGTCAAACTGACACATGATTTTCTCTAGCTATATCACATATTGTGATTAAAAATAATACTTAAAAAATGATCCCGTTTCCCTGGACACTTTTGGGGTCAAAAAATGATTAACAGGTACACTTACTCTTAGTTCAAACCTCTTCAACTTTAACACAATAGTAAAATTAGTAAATATGCACCCGCCTTAGTGGCTGAACGGTCTAAGGCGCTATTCTCGAGTTAGACTGGCCTTCTGATGACGGTTTTTACTAAATGTGTTCCTACTATCCTTCTGAGCAAATGTGGGCTGATTACTTATCAAATGCTTCTTTCCTCCTCCCTACCCCATTAGAGTAATTATAGCATATGCGTATAATCTGAACGGTTAGTAAGACTCGGTGCTAGAAATTATAAAAAATAGATAGTATTATTCCTGTCTCATAAGAGTGCCTGCCTAGTAAATCTAGGAATCCCGGGTTCAATTTCTGCAAGGGCTGGAAGCTTTATTAATTGTGAAATGCGTCTTTCCCATTTCACAGGGATGAATTATCAACCAGGAGACTCCATGGTGTGTCTATTCTATTTTTAAGATAGTTTATAAAGCGTGTGCTGATATAATCTGTCGGCTTAGAAAGTGCACGTTAAATATCTTAATTAAACTAAAAACAAATTGTCGGGTAAGATCTTTCTTTGTGGACCTAGTTTTACAACCCGTTCAGGCTACTGCACATTTACACAAGCATTAGGAGGAGTAAGGTGGGATTTAGAGGAAATATACTCACATTTGTGGGAAACCTCTCTATATACATCCAACTGGGATTCGAACCTCACCTTACCTTTTACCAGCAATCCTTGACATGGTGAGGATTACGTCCTATACCGTGTGACCACCGATGTGTGGAGAGTAGATTTAATAACCGTTATAAATAATCATATGTTTTTGGAACATTTAAGGTGTGGATGTAGAGAAAGCGATAAAAGGCTGGCGTGTTTGCAATTTTTATAGAAAAGATTTTTTTGGTCAAATTAAATAAAATATTGCTTCAATAGAAAGATAGAGTTTAATTTTATTCCCGTGGTGACCTAAACAGTTTATGAATATTTGTCATAACTGAGTGGTTAACAAACTTTTTAAACTCAGAGAAAAAGTTGTCATTAAATTCCAGGGCACTCTTGACAGATATTCGACAACTGATGAGAATAAAATTAGAATATGTTTCTATTGGCAAAAAAAAATCCTTTGCTATAAATACTGTCAAAACCCTGACCTTTGTTCGCGTCCCCTGCAACTCTCCCTAAACACAACAGTACACAATTCACACTAATTGTATTAATAGATATCATGCTTTAAACTATAAAACTAGAACGATTACATTATTTTATATAGCATATGTAATAGTACAATCACTAGATAATACCATGTGTAATGAGGACTAAATTTGCATTCTCCTGGTCTTTTTGTCGGGAATGAGGTGGTCTAAGTTCATATCACAGCTGGGTATGATTACTACAATGTTTATCCTAAATGATTTCCTACTCTCCTTCAACCCAAATCCAGGTACATTTCATACGAATTATACCTTCAAAATCCTTATTTCACTAGCGTGATTAAAATCTGTATAACCTAGACGCGTAGAAAGAATGTGTATATAAAACAGTCTACCACGCGTAGGCAACTCTCTAACCACCTTGTGATGCGGGCCTACGTGCCACAAGGCGCATAATGGATAATTGCAGCATCTGGCGCTTACACGACGCCACACTGTTGATGGTTTTATATAGATCAGTCGTCACAGACGCCGCTTTTATTGCTTTCCTAGGACCAACACCCCGACCAATCACAAAAGTATAGGATAATAAGGCTAACTTTAAACCTTTGGCAGAAAGTGTCGTATATCAACTCGTGGCCTTGAGCCGAATGTTATCCAGTTATGTATGTGTCAAACTGTCTTAGTTTATAATTCGGCTTAGGTAGTATTTTTACTTTATTTATATACTGGTAGAATATGCTTTTATTACGATACAAGCGAGTAAATTATAATTATGAATGATAACGTCCATTTGCGGATGCCATTAGTGACCGGGAAGGAGATTATATCCGGTATGGTCGTCTGAATATAGACTATTCGCTACTCTGGTGGCACAGTATGTTGTGATTATGGAGATTGTCTAGACGTACCCGCAATGAGATGAAGTGATGTTAGTGAATATGTAGGTGTGGGCCATTGGGACTCTTAAACATAGCTTAAGCCTAATTTACCAACCCCTGGTGACCGTTGGGATATTTCTGCCCAAGGTACCAGCTGAGAATCAAACCCAGAACCCATAAGCTCGTAGCCAGGCATACTGACCACTAAACCACGGGGCATCATAACCGTTTACTATATGAACTATACTTCAGGAAATAGGAAAGTTTTATTCATAGGAAATGTACCCACATTTGCATGGAAGAAAAGTGGATTTTTTTAAAATCCACCCTCAGTATGTCCGACTGAGAGTCAAACCTTGACCTCCCCGCCATCGACAGTCTAGTTTACTGCAAGGATATTGCGTTAGGCCATGCGACCACTGAAGCAAGGGAAATAGAATTTACCTAACGAATATTTGTAAAAACAACTTAAAGTGCACTTTGTGCAATCTTTCACGACTTAATTCCGTGTAAAAGAATTAATATCTTTACATAGTTTTTTATACTGGGCGTATATGAGAGGAAGTAGACAAATTATTTTTATAACATAACTAATGTTTATTCTCAGTGACTAGGATCAAAGGCACTAATTAGGTTTATTATTTTATTAAATTAATCTCACGTATTAATTAAATCATTCGCTAGACCAACAACAACTAATTTTAAACATACAGATCAACGTTCGTTGATGACAACCTATACATTAAAACTATAGATACATGAGCCCTCCAAACTACCTTAAAATTAGTTACAAATAAAGATATACTGTATATCACGATGAGAGGCTACCACTTACATATTCAACATCATGGTAGTCTGATACGTCCTGACGATTTATTAACCGTAGACTAGACTATTTACCCAAGCGTCCTTCCTCAGTCACCGATAGACGAATTTAAATGAAAATTCACACATTGGTGGGCATTTAATCTAAGTTTCAGTATCACCTATAGCTTGATTGACAGACATTTGAAGCATTTTGTAAAAAATACAAACAAATTTTTTTACGATCAACATTGATAGAATTTTACTAAATCATTATTTACATTTTATATTTAAATTATTTATAATATTTATAAAAGTGATAACTGTAATTCACATTATATAAAGTATGAATACGTGAAAGTATATCTAATAGCTTTTAAAGCTGTCAGATACGTCCATTATTAAGAATATTTGTGTATATCCTGCTTTGATGTTGACAAGGATGATGGGGTTTGACTCCGGGTTGGGTTTAATGAGAGTGTTATTTTCTAAAAGGTGTTTCCCTCTTCCTCAGCGCAAGTGTTAGTACTTTTTCTCTAAATCCTACCTTCTTACTTTCTAGTCCAACAGCTTAATTCAAACGCGTACATCCCGGATGGGTTGTAATAAAGGGAGTGTGGGGACAATAAAGAAACCAAAAGCTTCAACCTACCCTCGGTATGTTGCTATTACATTACTAAGTTTATACACCTGCATTAGTACCCATTTAACTAATTGTCAAACTATTACGTCAAAGCAAGTCAGATCAAATTTTAGTTTCTTCAAGGAACACGTTTACAACCCTGAGACTGGGGTACCTGTTTTGATTTAACCAATTCTAGAGCATCTTACTACCCCTCTCTTATTCAACTACCCTAACTCCCCTTACTATAAACGAACATATAAAATTTATAATATTTTAAGATGCTAGAAATTAAATTGAGAAGTATTGGAAATAAAATTTGAAACTTTGTGCACTTTGAAGAAAATATATTAATCTTTAGGAATGTTAAAATAGGTTGTGATATCTATCTAAATAACTAAACAATCGGTCATATATACATTTTAACTATATTTTAAGTTGAACATTTTATTACGTAGGTGAATAATTTATGTCAAAAAGTCGTTCATTATATATATATGTATATATATATATTTAATATTAGACAATCTTAATTTAAATTTAAGAAGGTCCATATCAATAACTTTTTTTAATATAACACTTTAATTTACCTTAAAATAAATCCAAAATTTGTTTGCACATATTTTTTGTGTTAAAAAAGAAAGATGTAAAACTTCTAGAATAATTTGAAATATTATACTAATTACATGGTTTAATGGTACCCGTATATCGTGTTGTGACTTGAGAAAACAAGAGGAAGGAAACTTAACTAATTAGAATATTCAATTAGTTAATTGGTGTCAAAATTGAAATTGAAAATAATGACACTTTAAATTAGATTAAAGCAAACTACCACCTCTAATAAAATTGGTAGTCATTGGGACCTCCCCATCCAAGAAACTGTTAGAAATAAATATTTTTTAAGTAATAAAAAATAATAAACCATGTTTTTTATAAAACCCAAAGTAAATAATGTTATTATAATTTATATACGTGTATCTAAGCTTGTCTTACGAATAATTAACTTGACACGTCATATTCATTCGTTCCTATTTAACTACATAAATATAAAATAATATTTTCCATACTATAATTAAATTACAAAAGTATCAATGTTCCAGAAAAAAAAGGTGTGTTTTTCAAAGGTGTAAATAATCTTTTGTAGGTTTTAATTTAGAGATAGCTGTAACTAATTATTGTATTCAAAATAGTTATCACTATAATCTATAGGAAAGCGAGGAGAAACGTGAGTTTTGGTAAAGTAGTTAAAGATTTTCCTACATCTTTTAAGACAAAAATTCAAAATAAATAATCTTTTTAAATAGCATAATCAATAAATACCATTAGAATTGTTTGTAACGTAGGTTATATAAGTATTGGAAGGGGGTAAATAATAAAAGATATGCATCAAAATTCATCCGAAGAGAGAACATAAAATTGCCACATGGAAAATAACCCCCACTATGCACATACTAACCTCCTAGCTCAGTGACCATCATGTTGACAGCACAATATGCAACAAACTAGAACTCTAAGATACTAACGCATTGTATTGTGTTGATAGATATTGACTCATATTATGGCCATCTAGGAGGACAATTGTATTTCTTATGCTGGAACCACTCCTTGTGTTCTTTATGAAAATAAATTTCAAAAATTAAGGCAGCTCAGATGAGTGACACTTGTATCAATCAAGGGACAAATGGACTTAGGAATCGTTCAGATATATATAAATGACTGTATATGAGGACTGTATATGAGGACTGTATATGAATTACCACAATCAATATTTAACTAATGAACGTATACCCTAGATTGAGTTAAATGTTTATTGTGTATATAAATGTAAAGGCAGCAAACTTACTTAACTTAGTTCCACTAAGGTGTAGCTTAAAGGGCCACAGTGTAAGATGCAAATGTTAAGTGCTACCTTTAAATTCAAACGGAGTGTACATCTCTGCACATATTAGTACTGTAATTGTAATTAAAGTATCTATTTCTACAATAAATACAACTATTGTTTTCTGATGACGAATCTCCACGCTCAACAGTGAGGACACGTAAATTCAACGCTATAGCATAGGGGCAGTTAAATAAGGAATTTATTTTGAACCGGTAGTGGAATAATATGTGATATTTTAACAATATTAAAGTTAAAATAAAGGTTTATTAAAGAAAAATACAAGTATGAAATGCTATAACAGAATAGATTAAACAACAGAAAACATAACATAGATCTGCTATATTGATCGTGGCAATCTCATGGACACAAAAGATAAATAAAAATAAAAATAGAGCTCAAGTTTTACTAGAGGTCTTAAATAAATTAAACACACAAAGAGAATTTTCCTTGTTTTAATTTTTTTAAATAAATTTGGTGAAATATTATTGAAAAAAAATAAAGTGAATAGTTTTAATTACTTCATTCAATGTTGGCTGAAAAAGAGAGTAATGAAACAAATAAATTGATCACAAAGTATTATAATACAAGCTAGTAAATAATGTCTCACATAGATGGTTAATGTTTTCGCAATTAATTCAGTAGAGAAAATTTCTATTACATCTTGAATTACTATGAAATATTCGATTCACATTCGCACGGTCGTTGCTTTCATGTTTCTTTGGTGCGAATTGTTAATGGTGTATCCAAAAATAAAACTACATTCAAGAAATGGTTTTTATGTGTGTGTAAATATCAAATCTTTGATGAATTATTTTTAAATTGGAGATTATATAAATAACACCAACATTAAATTACTTTTTTCAAATGTTTTTTTGGAAACACTATTAAAGTTTGTCAAGTAAGATAGCTTGGGATCTCTTCTGGCTTGTGTCTATACATCGCTGAAAAGTATGGCCAGTTACGAAACCAGGATGACGGCTCATTTGAACCTTCGCCCGTGTTTACGGTTCACAGTGGGTTAAGTATAAGTTAGGCTCTAAGCGATAAATATGGCTAGTAAGGAAACGTCCAACTGTTTTTAAATTCAGGTACGTTTATAAAGGGCTACGAAACCAATGAATGTAGCAGTCGACGATGACGAGTTTCGATGGATCGCAGCAATTTATTCTTTAAGAAATATTTGAAACACATCAGCAAGAATGAAATGAGTGAGAATAGAGCTGACCTCGATGAACAAAGATGAAATGTAGTGTTGGGGTTGGGGTGTATAATATTTTTACATGGTAATAGCAGTAGTTTGTTTTATACCAAGAAGCTAAACATAAATGAGGTTTTCTTTTACCCAACATCAATACTATACCTCCATCCCTTTCACAGAAATATTTAATGTATATGCCTGCTCAATCAAGTTAAATTAAATTATTTTTCATAAAAATAGTAGCACAAGATAATTCTGATGCTTGAAATCAAAATATTATATAGCAGTTTATTGAAACCAAATTCATTTTAATAATAGCAAAAATGATTGTCAAAATTTATCGTTTATATTATTCTTAATCGTAATGTTACCATCAAATCGTCTAAAATTGAATAAAAGGCTCAAGGTTTTGTACTAATCACACTACTCTTAAATAATATACATTTCCGGTTATTGTAATTGTTGGTACTACATTCACCAGCGCACTTTGGAAAATAGTGCAGGTTTCCATATATCCGTTCGGCACAAATGCCCGTGTCAACAGATATATTTTAAATGAGGCCCCCATCGTTTATATCAGAGTCAGCACAAGCGTCCCTCCCTCCTTCCAACCACTTTGGTTTTAAAGAACTAAATCTTTTTCACGCATAGGCCATGCAGTCTCAGCTTTTCTTCCCATCTGCATAGAGATTGTTGTCACGGTGGGACCGACAGCTCAAAGACGGTTACAACAAGAAATCTGGCAACAGTGAGCAGGGAACGTTGCCAGTTTGGCTCGTCTCTTTGGGAGGAGTGGGTTTTTTTTCGGGAGGCTTTCGATGCTCATCCGACAAGGGAGAAAACCCTGAGAAGAGTCGGAAAGAAACGAATATAATAATAATAATAATAATAATAATAATAATAATAATAATAATAATAATAATAATAATAATAATAATAATAATAATAATA
>CABFWB010000993.1:86483-119020 GCA_902151455.1 Timema bartmani
TTAGGTGGACAAAGATGCGCCTCTTTTTCATTGATTCCAGATCATTGTATATTATTTTAATGTGTGTTCTTATGTGGAGTGGTGATGATACAATGTACATTATTCCGTTCAGAAATCCTACGAGTTTATAGAAAGAGAGAGAAAGTCTGTGCGGTGCGCCGTACCATTTATTTTTAGATGGAACAGTTTACAAATACATTATAAGCTTCCAAGACGATTTCCATTATAAAGTATTACAAACTTGACGTAAGCACGAAAATGTAGATCTCGTCTTTAATAATATGAAAATTCACGGACGATCTTACCAGGAACAAGATAAATCATTAACATTGGATAAAGAATGAATCAATAATGATCCACTTAAGTGGCAGAATTGTCTAAGGCATCGCTCTTATATTAGACTGGCCTGTTGATATTGATGGAAAGATTGGGGTTCAAATCCTGGTCGGGTCTACTGAAAATGTTTATTCCCAAATGGTTTCCAACTTTCCTTTCCTATGGGTAGATTACCTCTAAAATGCTTTCTTTATCGTCCCTAACCCATTAGAGTAATTATCATGCAATCTTATAACCTAAACAGGTAGTGAGACTCTGTGTGAGAAAAATGTTAGATAGCGACAGGCTTCATGTTTATAAATAATTAAATATTTTAAAAGATAAAAACTTAAGAATTTGAGGTCTCTGCAACAGAACATTTAATATTAAAATTTAAAATTGAAAATGAATCAATATTAATAAAATGAAGAGTATGTTTCACTGTCATGAATATCGCACGGTATCTACCGCAAGCAGAGGGGGCTTAGATTCTAAAACTAGTAGCCTCTGTGCACCTCAAAGTGGAAATTTTAAAATGTGGATTGGATAGTTTTAGATTAATTAAAAACTTAGTCGGGATAGATAAAACGAAGAGTTTTTTTCTGTCTGAAACAAAAAAGCGTTGCAGGGGTACAACGCAATCTCTTGCATGGTTACCTAGGGCAACGCTAGTTTGGAATTAAATTTAAGGTTGTGAAATTACTTGAGCTTGAATCCAAACAGATTTAGAAAAAATGATATATTAATGCACTGTGCAGCCCTTGCCTTCTAGAACTAGGGGTCCTAGGGCATAACAAAACACACCTATTTATGTATACATATATAATTATATATACATATATAATTATATATACTGTATATATAGTATATATATACTATATATACAGTGTAACGAGAGATACTGTGTGTATAAATATATATACAGTTTAACAAGGGATACTGTATATATACAATTTAACAAGTGATACTGTATATATACAGTTTAACAAGTGATACTGTATAGATACAATGTAACGAGAGATACTGTGTGTATAAATATATATACAGTTTAACAAGTGATATTGTATATATACAGTGTAACGAGAGATAATTGTATGTATAAATATATACAGTTTAACGAGGGATACTGTATATATATACAGTGTAACGAGAGATACTGTGTGTATAAATATATATACAATTTAACAAGGGATACTGTATATATACAATTTAACAAGTGATACTGTATATATACAGTTTAACAAGTGATACTGTATATATACAATGTAACGAGAGATACTGTGTGTATAAATATATATACAGTTTAACAAGTGATACTGTATATATACAGTGTAACGAGTGATACAAGAATAAAATATCGCTTCTTAAAAGGCAATGTGTACTCGGGATAAGCCACGGGACAAATTAGGAGAAAACAAACTTCCCAACCAAGGAAACAGACCTTTCTACCATTACAATCCAGCGTGGACTGTACTTTCTTCACATGATTTCATGAGCCAAGCAGAACGTATTCTTGCTAGCCGGTGTGAATCGTCGTTGATCAGCTTGATGAGAAGAACTTTATAGAATTAGTGGTAGCCCTTTATTAGAGAAGTGCTACACTTTTTAGATTACGATTAAATTAATAAATGTTTTATGACAGTTAACTACATCAGTGATCGTGCGGGCTGGACGTCAAAGCACGTTTAATTTGGTTTTACCTGTGACAGTGAGCTAAAGATTCGAATCACAGTAGTTTTAACTACTCCAAACTGTCTTACCTACTCTCCCGACCAGAGAATGAAAGTAAAATCTCTTCTTAATTTATATTTTAATTTGGATTGCCTGGATTTGAAAATTTATAACTAAGAAATATGCTATAAATGACCACTTTAGATTTGATACGAGGGCTACTAGCTTGTTCCCCTATTTAGGTCTGTGGGATTGCGTTTTACCAATTTTAATAAATAATGAATTAAAAGTCCAGTTATTGTATTGGCTACTTGTTTACTCCATTGAATTAAGAACTCTAAAGCTCACTGCTGTACTTACAAAAGTACGTCACCTATACCTATATTAAGATAATTCTATCCAGTCCACCTTATTACACCCCATATTTTAATGTTTATTCTAAAATAATCCTCCCATCTGCGTCTATGTCTTCCCAATGGTCTCTTCCTTTTGGGTTTGACAGTCAGTATTTGCCCTAAAATTAAGATATCTTTGCTAGTGGAATTTACAATCATAGAATAAGTTATTTTAATGTACTACGTGTCTGACTACCCGTTTGGAATAAATCTACTTCCATTAGCTAATCTAAGGTTGGGAATCTTTAAGGGAAGTAAACACCCACGTGTTATAAAGCGTCATACTCTAATTGTAAAATGTTATTGATCGGGTCCTTGATAATGGGGCTCTAGCTGTGATTTATCTCAAAGATGTTCTTATTCTTTCTCCTTGCTTCTCCTTTGCTGACCTCCTTAGAATAAGCTGTTAGTAACTCGTGTGTTAAACATCATAATTTATTAATAAAATGAGTTTGAACATTCTCTATAGAGAAGATTAAAAGGCATATATGGACAAAACTAGGCCCCTAGTAACCCTGCCAGGATTCAAACCCTAAGGTTTCAAGTTATCACAGACAATCTCGCTGACACGTGAAATGTGTCTTTGGAGCTTTTTCCCCCATATTAGGGGTTAATCCTGGGTCTATATTCACACATAGCGTTAAACTGATAACTAATATCTTATAGTGCACAATTAATCAATCTATATTATTAAAATGAAGAGTTTTTGTACCGGTGTGTTTGTATGTCCTGAGCGTTGAAAGATGTCCATCGCAAGCAGAGGTATGAAAATTAAAATTCAGCAGCTTCTACGCACGAACATGTACACCTTGAAGACGGAATTTTAAAATTTGGATTATTTTTTTAAAATTAATTAAAAAGTGGGTTTGAGTAAATAAAATGAAGAGTTTTGTATGTGTGTGTGTGTTTGAAGCAAATACAAGAGTTGCCAGGCGTAACCACACAACCAATTGCGTGGCTATCATGGGCAACGCTGAGTTCTTCTACTAGTCATAAAATATAAAACCTTCCAGAATTAAACAAAGTGAACTCAAATCAATTATTTTTTATTTTTAGAGGCTGGCTTTGTTATAGTACGCGAGATCCCTAAAAATACTTAATCTAAGGGCTCATTTACAATGTTTATTAAATTGTATATTCTCAAATATAAAATTAACGTGAATTAAGTAGTGCCTTGACTAATAAATAATAATTGAGTTTTTCTTTGGCTATTATTTAATTAGTGTCATGAATATTAGTGTGGACCTTTTTCTAAATTACACAATCGACATATTTCCCCTCAGCGTTTTACCATATTCACAATCGTAGTCTTTGACATTGAACAGTGTTAATTCATTAATAACAGAAAAGTATGGTTATACAAGACAAATTCAAATATGAACAGAATACATTTTTTGTTTGCTGTGTCTACTGACATTTAATTGGCTAAAACCTCTCCCAGTAATCTTATTGGCTGATACGTCTCAAGTTGATGCATCTATAATAATGACATCGGGAGTTTGTCTCTTTGTCTGTCTGTCTGTCCACCGTGAGCTTTGTACAATATCTACCCAACGTAGAGGTCTTAAATTTAAAAATTGTTTGCCCCTTTATACAAACACATGTATGTCTATCACTAAGTCAGAATTTAAAATTATTGACTATATTTTCTTGAGTTAGTTAAAGAAATATAAATTCCACGATAGATTTAGAGATATATTTCACAAAGTTGTGCAATGCGAGTTATAATAGACCTTGTGCACGAACATGTGCACCTGGAAGCAGAAATTTTAAAAATTTAACTAGATTTACTTTTTATACTTTCTACTACCTCAATCCCAGTTACCCATTTCGCTCATTTGCACTATTTCCCTTTTTAACCCTTTTACCCATTTGCTCCTTTTAGCACCTTTGGACCCTTCAACAACTTTTTACCCTTTTGCCTCTTTTATCTCCTTTAACCTTTTAACCTTTTATTAAGATTTATTTTCTACCTTTTTATAATTTTGGCCCTCTTTACCCTTCTACGCTGTTTGACCTATTTACCATTTTTCCACTTTTTAACAATTTTTATATTCCCTTTACACTTTTTACCATTTTTACTATTTTTGCACTATTTACCTTTTTAATTCCTTTCCAAATTTTTTTGCAACTTTTCATGTATATTATTCATTTGAATCCCTTTAAACTTTTCAACCCTTTTTATTTTTATTAGATTAACAAAAAAATGTAGTATGAAATACACTTTTTGTCCATTTTACCCTTTAAAAAAATATGTATAGTTAGATTCATACTTTTGCCCTTTTTGCCCTTTTACGCTGTTTACCCATTATACCCCTTTTGCACCTTTTAACTATTTCTAATATTTATATTCCCTTTACCCTTTTCACCCTTTCTACCATTTTTGCACTATTTACCTTTTAAATTCTTTTTTCATTTAAAAATTTAAATATGACTTAATTCATTTTCAGCCCTTTTAATTCATTTAGCACTTTTTACACCTTTTTCCACTAGAATATTTTTCCCAGGTGAAACTGGGAACTTCACACTAGTAATGTATAAAAAGTTAAAGATAAACCAATTTATGAAAAGTGTAATTTTCCCTATGTGTCGGTTGTTATTGACAATAATCTGTTTCCATTTTATTCACATTGGGTGCTTTCCACTCTATGGTTGTTATTAACTTATGAGTTTTGAGTTAATATAGAACCAGCCTAAAAGTAAACCCCTGCATAACTAAATTATCCC
Source organism: Timema bartmani (assembly GCA_902151455.1). Classification (NCBI taxonomy): domain Eukaryota; kingdom Metazoa; phylum Arthropoda; class Insecta; order Phasmatodea; family Timematidae; genus Timema; species Timema bartmani. The sequence continues at coordinate 91,592 of CABFWB010000993.1, forward strand.
GATTGATTCCAGGATTGTTCAACATAATTTACTAATTATAGACTAAAAAGGACTGAAAAGCTTATAGCTTGTCATATTTAATCTAGCTTCCAATCAATTATTAACAAAATACAAACATGCTATGATCTGCTGTTATGACTAATATTTGTTTTTTATTTTACATAAAGTTGCACATTTAGGCATTTTTTTAGTTTTAGTGAGTATTTAAATCTGGATCCATTTTGTGTAATACATATTATATTGAAGATACATTATCGTAGGTATATTTAACTGGTAAATCTTATTTGATAGTTTGGAAAGTTTCATTGTGAATATCAAGCCCAAAGCTTCAGAGTTCGAGTACTAACTTTCCCATCTTGTTAGTTACATATTTAATAATTAATATTAAAATTACAAATGCATCGATAATCAAAGTCAGAATATCTTAATTATACATAATTGAAAATATTTATCTTACATTTTCTAAACTTTTAGCTTTACACAAAACATATTTTGAAAACTAAACTTCAAAAACGACACAGTAAGGCCATTAACGAAGAAACCCCAACCAATATCACCATCGTGCTGGAATTGATCCTAGGCATCTTTTGATTATAGAAATAGGCGTTTCCGGCTGATCTTAGGTGTTCGAAATATCATCCAGAAAAAGAGAATTACCAATATTTAAAAAATAATACATGTTTTACAATTGGACTCCAACTTAGTTTATAGTATACTTAAGTATTTCATTCTTTTTATAAATGTTTGACCATTCAACTGACTCATGACAGGAATTATAAAATGTTTTATTAATCTTTGCTAAAATAGTGCTGAAAACCATTTACGCCTTGACAGGATTGGAATTACAACCACCCCGTTCCCGGAAACTAAGTATATTGTGAGAAATATCCTATTCCACACTACCATCTGTGACTACTGGTGTGGGAACACTGGTTTGAGATAATCTGGAGCTTGGAATAATTGGCCGTGGCTGTGTTATTTTGTTCTATCAATGTGGCATGCACTTGAAAGAAGCCCGAACCCCTTCTAGGAATTTTTTGTTTCAATTTCCGTTGGGGGATTGGAGAGGGGGAAAAGGTTTGTTCATCTTTAAGGGGAGCACAGGCAGACGGTTCAGATTTCCTTATAAATTCCGGTCCAGACAATAATAGTTCCTAGCTGTAGCTAAGGACCTTATCTACTTGTTGAATTTGAAGCTATTGCATTTTAGCTTGACGCGCTTAGCTCCTTTACAAACTATTACATTTAGACACCAATGCGAGTTATAAATGGAGATAAGAAATTAGTTAATCTTGAGAGAGATATTTTTTATCTACTGATGACACCTCATCTTTCTCTATCGAATATTAACATTAAGTTTAGCATTTATTCTTTAGCAGCATTGATTTACAATTTAAAATTACCTTTTTCTTGGTTCCTATTCTAGATATACATATGCTTCTACATAACATCCTGTTAAGAAGATCTCTTCTGGCCATTTTCGTAAATAAACCGAAAAGTTTGAGTTGTGGACCATCTAAAAAATGTTTTGCAAAAAACTACTTCAAGATCAAAATCATATATTGGTTGATACTGTAGGACTGCTGTTTTAATTTATGGCTTCTACTTTTGTTTATTTCCTTAAAACACACAGAATAAAACTTAAATACATTAAATAATAAAATCATTATAAATTCTATCTTGATTTTCTACCCTATCATAGGTAGGCAACGATGTTAAGTGGCCGAAAATACTAAAAATAATAATACTTTCCAGGTTCCACATGTAGTGTCCCATTTTACTTAAAACTAAAAGCAAATAAAAAAAATTAATAAACAAGTAGAATAAAAAGCTTTCAAGTTTTGAAAGTTTTGAACCCTCCCCCCCCCTCCCTGCATAGCCTCTCACAGTGACTATAGATAAATTATTCTATCAATTTAAAATATATAGATCATGAAAATAAAGTTAATCATGTTTTATTTTACTAATAATATTGTCTTCCATCACTTATAACTACACATTAATGATTTACGCATATTCATACATTGCAAATTATGATGAGGTAGTATGAGGCAGGTAAAATGTAGATGAAATATAACCGCATTTGTGAGGAGGAAGCTTGAGAAACCATTTAAGGTAAACCACTTTCAGTACAACTTGCCGAGATGGGAAAAATCACAAACCAGATTGGATAGTTCGGACATTCACTCTGCTTGTCCATGGGTGCATCTAGTGTATTTATTAATATTATTTAACATGTAGGTATCATGAATATTAAACAATATTATAATCATTTATCAACAATTTACTAAGAATATAAAATTATCATCCCTCTAGTATGCCTTTTTTGTTATACTTTGTCTCGGTTAGATGTGAATACAAAATGTCTGAAATCTTCAACTCAGTTAAAGGCTCTTTAATAGTTTAACGAACTAAACTCATGTGAAGTTGTTTACTTCTTAGGTATTTAAATTATAATTTATTAAAAGAGAAAGTCAGTAGATGTGTATGTCCAGAAAAATATTATCCACACATAGATTTGTACTTTTTTACTCTGTGGCCTTTTTGCACCTTTTACAAATTTTTAACCATTTTACCCTTCTTACCCTAAAATATTTATCCGTGGCATAGACTGGTAATTAATGTAAAAAGCTGTAAAAAGTAAAGGTAGAACCACCAAATATGGTAAAATGGGTAAATGTTCATTTAAAAAAGGTCTATAAATCCAAAGAGCAAAAGTTGCAAAAATGTTAAAGAGGACAAAAATTTCAGAATTGGAATAATGAGCACAATAAAGCAAAAATGTTAGAATAGCGAAAAAGGGTAAAAATGGATTAAAAGGTAAGAATAAATATTGTAAAAATAAAAATGTTAATTTTTAAAGGTTAAAAGGAGTGAAATAAATAAGAATGTTAAAATTTAAACTGCAATAGAAGGGTGAAAAGGTTTCTAAAGGATAAAAATGGTAAAAGGTTAACAGGGTAAAATGGATTAAAACGCTAAAAAGCTTCAAAAGTGGTGAAAAAAGTAAAACAAATGGTACGACCCAATCGTACAAACTTTATCATATTGTGTATTATGCCTTCAAATATAATATTCAAAAATAAGTTTTGAATAAATTATTTTTACTAATGTTTTCCTCATAAAATAACACATCAACTTGTTAATCACAATAATCATTATTTATAAATAAGTTTTAAACCAAATTCTTCAAATTTATGTAAAAAAAAATCAATTTTTCCAAATTATATTGTTTGCTTACCCGATAAAATTATTTATTTGTGAAAATAAAAACTTATTTTTATTTATAATAAAAATCTATTACCAGACTTTCATTTTGAATTCAATCTTCGAGATGAATTTCAAATTTTCTATATTAATTAGTCGTAAGTAAACAACAATTAAAATGACTTATTTTAGATAAATAAATATACATTATTATTGATAAGGTAGAATTTTCCCCGATACCTATTTTTAACCAAATTGTTATAGCTGTTTAAAAATAAAAATTTACAAAGAGTAGTCAATTAACTAACTACCATTAATTTTTTCTAAGAAATCTACATAAATATTAGTAATACAAGCAACTTAACATATACTAATCCAAACAAAATCACTAAAGCCATTTTTTTATATAATCAAATTAAAAAAATAACAGTGATCAGTAAATTGCCCATAACAGAATTTTCCCCCCAAAACAAATATACAGCTTTATTGTTCATGTTCATGTCAAACACTCTCCAAATATAAATTTTAAGCAAAAATTTTGTAGCCAGTTTCGAAATAATTCAAATTTTCAAAAATCACTCTTCAGTAAGTGATCTTGTATAGAATGTTTACCAAATACCAAGTTTACATAGTTATTTGTCATGTAAACCATACAAAAGCTATCCATTTTGAACTAAATATTTAGAGCCATTTAAAAAATATTTCCATTTTTTTTAAATGGGTTATCTGTAAATTACCCATAAATTAGCTTTAGCTCAAAAACCAATATACATTGTTAATTATCATGACAAACTTTCCCAAGATACCCATTTGGAACCAAATCGATAGGACCATTTATTTAAATATTCAAGTTTATGAAAATCAATCATCAGTCAACCACTCATAAATTATTTTGACTCAAAAACAAGTAAACAGTGTTATTTTTTATGTCAAACACTCCCAAGTAATTCATTTGGATCCAAATCACTTAATCCATTTGAAAAATATTCCAAATCTTGATAAATTAGTCATCAGTAAACTACCCCATTATTTTTCATACCACACAATCTCCTAATATAAATTTTGAACAAAATTGTCATAGGTATTTCCGAAATTTTTAAAAATAAAAAAATCCACTAACGAATTTTTTCCCAAAGACCAACTATACAGTACTACTTGTCATGTCAAACAAATCCAAAATATACATCATAAACAACATTTTAAGAGCCATTTTCAAAAAATTTGCAATTTAAAAAAAATATTCCTCATTAAAATGCCCTTAATTGAAGGGTTAGGGTAAAATAAGTTTTGTGATATAACCCTATATGATTTAAATTACAAGTTTGAACAAAATCTATCATACTGTTTTGGATCCGTGGCCAGGGACATACTGACAGACAAACAGACAGAATTATAAAATCCACTTTTTTTAATTCGTTTTCACAAAAAACGTATATATTCGTCATAATCTCGAGATAAATTATTTTCACGCTCATAATACTTTCTCTTGAAATGAGCAAATAAAAATGGGAAAAAGGATAAAGGATTTAAATAGGCTAAAATTTAAAAAAGTATGGATAAAATGAGTAAGAACGGGTGAACGAGCTAGTAAAAGCAATTGCGGTAAATGCAGTAAAAAATGCTATAATAATAATTTTAATTAGATTTAAACCTTTAACAACTATTATTTACACTCTATTTTAATTTCTATTAGCATCATCAGCTAAGAGTACAAAGTATTATGTATAGAGAAGTTATAACTTAATCTTAAAATCAAATTTCAACTTTCAAAACATGTTCAGACTTTATCTCTAATACCCGCTTCGGTGGCTGCGTGGTCTAACACGCTACTCTTGCAGTAGTCTAGAATAAAGTTAGAATCTTGGTCGTGTGTTTTGAGGATTTTTCTTTCAGAATGGTGTTCCACTATCCCTCCACGCAAATACGGGTACACTTTCTCTAAATATAACCTTCTTCAGCCATCAAACCACTAGCGTAAATAGTGAATATGCGCAGTAAGAAGCGGTTCTAAAATACTATATACATACATATAACTCTATTTTAACACTGTGTATTAATCAGCCTACTCTCGCCTCTTGTATCATAATTTAAACTAATATGGGATTAATATTTAAACATAATTTAAGATTTGGTTACCATTCCATGTGGTTAATTTTATATTGTACTTAAAATAACAAAGCTAATTTATAGCTTCACCTTAGGAAGAATGGGTACACCACCAAGTTGTATATAGAAAAAACAATTTATCTAGTAGTTTACTTGCTAAATAAAGGAATAATAGATGTATACAGCCATAGCTTGGGTCTTTGAAACGAAATTATTTTATCACCATACGACTTAGAAATAAACTTAATTCTATAAATTATACAACACCTGTTTTCTGCTATCGCTAATCCATCATTCTGAAAGGTGATAATCAAATTATAAATAATAATAGTACATTTGTGTATCCTGCTGAGAACATAGCCCTATATCCTTTATTTCAAACAGAAGATGCAAGACAGGCAGTTCTATAATATTGAACCTCATTATTTCCAGTGGTTGGCTTAATCTCGTTTTCATGGTGTGTGCTGAGAACGGAATATATATCCTAAATAAAAAAAATTTAGCAAAATATTTAATTGATACTTAAGTAACACGCTCAATGCGTTTATGATTGTTAAAAAGTCAAATAATCTAGCTTTCTACAAATTAAGTGTGAATGATAAGTTTAGACATTCGTTTATAAACCTCATATAAATAAAGGCTAGATAGGTTTATATGATTTAGTTTTAACTTTATGCACATTGTGAAATTTATCTTATTGAGACACAAGTATAACATTCTCCAAACTAAAATTCCAAGTATACTGATATTAAATAAATTTCTTAAATAGTTAAAAATTTTTTTTATAAATACACCCATAAAAGTATTTTAAATGTTATCTGATTTAATATTGTAGAAGTTATCCTTATTTCCAACTTAATTATTTTAACATTTATTATTATGTAATATCAAATAAAATATATAATTATTTATTAATAACAATATTTGAAACAAAAACTTGATAATATGTATACACATAACACTTTGAATTCCTTAGAAATATTTTCTCAACGCTAGCACTTGAAATCTACGTAGCGATAAACAGATCCAAAAATCTGTTAATATTCTCCCAACCTTTCGGTGTGGCAACAAATCATTCTAGTTTCGTTCTTTGTGGATAGAGGAACTGCTTTCACTTTCCTTGTGTTTTGGACTGTGAAATTTTATGCTTTCCAGAACTGTTTCTCTTGGCAGCTTTGCGGGGTTTTCTTGGCAACTGTGTAAATTGGAGGGAACCCGAAAAAGAAAAATTTTCTTGTAGTAACGTAAGGTGGTTTGTTAATATATATATATATATATATATATGTATGTATAAAAAATCACGGATAACCGTGATTTGACTATAAACTAAAACATTAATGCATTTTAATGGATTTCAAATTTATACCAGCGTTGCTATTTTTTTTTCACTAAACATACCTCTTATAATAATATACCAGCAGTAGAGTAACAAACTAACTTTCCTTTTCACATAGCTAGTATAATTGGACAACAAGAATATTCTTTTATAAGATTTACAAATCAAAAATTTGCCATTCTACACGAACGATCAATAATATTTAGACCCATAAAACTGTCACCAGCTGCCAAAAACGACAGCAATATTTCACATAACATAGTTTATGAAGTTATGGAAATAGATGTATAGCCTAGGGTCTTTCAATTTTGATTCGACTATAATACTAAATGAACTAAATTGATGTTGTTAAAGAGAAAGTATTATGCAAGGGAAGGGAAGTGTGGAGAGTAAGTGAGGATGGAGTTGTTTTTTAGCTTTGTGAAAAGTTTTTTGCTTATCCCATAAGGGAATTACGTGATTATGTATGTATGTATATGTATGTATATAACTAAACTATACTCAACAATAAGTTCACAACAAAGAGAGAAACGCCAGAACAATTGTTTCAAAATCAAAAACTAGAGAATAAAAATAGATATTTACAATAAATACACATTTTTATAAAGTTTTATCGACTTTCTTTCTATCAAAAAGATTTGTTTCATTTAGCAAAATTTACGGTGTGGTAGAATGTTGAAAAATAAAACTTTTCATTGAATTTAGACAACTTTAGAAAACGACAAATAAAAATAACATACTATACAATCTTTAGAATCAGCTAATAAATATAAAACACTGTAGTAGAAAAGTTACGATGAATATATAGACCAATAAAAACGAAAATATTGTAAAAAATAATCTATTCCTTATTAGTACATTAAACATAATCGTTATTAGCAAATTTTTCTAAAGAGTAGACTTTATAAAAGAAGTGCAACCAAATTATCATGGATGAAAATAGTAAAACCAGTGATAGCTCCATTTCATATTGCTGAAATTATAGCCGAGACTTTGCGCATACCGCTGAAGTTCTAGTCTCAACGTCCCTCATACTGCTAAAAATATAAACTTAATGTTCCTTATGCTGTCTAAATTATACCCTTGACTTTCCTCATATTGTTGAAAATCTAAACTTGAATTTTATTATATTTCTGAAATTCTTACTTTGACTTTTTTCATACAGCTGAAATTCTAACCTTTACCTTTCTCATGAGTGTAAATCCTGTCTATTAAAATATCTTGAGAGCACGTGACCACTAGTCCAATTCACAAAGAGTATTTACCAAAGAGTTTTGTTTATTTTGGCCATCTACTCGTAGATCTCAAATTAAACTAAAACAAAGAAACCATAGGTATCAAACAAATCAAACAAATCAAACAAATCAAACAAATCAAACAAATCAAACATGTAAAATCATATTGGTTTCAACGCGTGTAAAACGTCTTAGTGGTCTATCCACGTATTTATATTAATGGGGTAGAGATGAAAAAGGTAGAATTTAAAGGTAATGTATTCCTTTTTATGTAGAGGATGGAGGGAAAATCAGTTTGAATAGACAACCTCAGTATTCCCGGACGGGATTCGAGCCCCACCCTCCCCATCCCCATTAATCTATTTTATTACGAGAGTGATGCCTTAGACCAATAATGTCCAATCACTGTCTATAAAGTTATTTCTGTGTGTCTCACCAGCTCAAATTGAAATACTTCAGATTGCAGAAATAAACATAATATCAGGCTTTATGAGTTACAATTTACTATTTATTTTTCATATGTTTTCTTTCGGACATGTTTATTGTGTAACTTTACTTATATAATGTGTATAAATTTTTAAATATATATTTATTCGGTCATGTTTAAATATATTTGGACGTTATATCCTATCACGTTTATTACGTCAGTCTGATTCAAGACTACTTGTGGTAATTCCTTTATACTCTGCCAATGGCAATTTTTTTCAAATAGTTGAAACAATAACAGTAGGCCTACGATCCAAGGCATCAAATTGGCTATAGACTGAATGGTCAGTGACATGGAAGTAAGTTTCAAGTTAATCAGGTACACCAGATATGATAGTTTCCAACATTTGATTTATTGCTGAAGTTTTTTCCATTCCCTCATCATGTTATTAACGTGAAACTTATTTTAAAACACCTTATTCATCTCTGACACTTTGATTAAGCTTTTAAGAAATGTGCATGGCTAAACCCAGTGTTAAAGAAACAGCTATGCACTTACTACAAAATCATGGGACTTTATTTTACTAAAAAATATTTGATTTTAAAAAAATGATAAAATTTCCCTAGCGATTAAACTTTGCAAGCTTTATTTGTGTAAGCGTGTGTTTATAATTTTAACACGCGTGGAATACAAAATATAATCGATTACACCTATTTTTATTTTGACTATGCTTAGAAGTTATGGTTCATTTTTAAAGGGGACCATTAATTTACAATACCTCGTAAAAATTCCTTGTAATTTGATGAAGAATTTGGCACCTATCCAATCTCTAAAAATAACTTTCGAAACATATGACGCACGAGGATTTGAAGGCTCTTCATTTTCCGTCGACGTTGCATAGAAATTTGTTCCTCCTAGGTTTCTTTGTTATGCTTGAAAATGTTTAAATAAACATTTCCTCCGGAAAAGTGTCGGACGGAGAAAAACAATATTAAAAAAACTCGTCTGGTGAAAATGATATAAAATTAAATTTAATCTTGGTTCGGAACTTAATGCCTCACCTGGGCGTTCTAATATTTACAATAATGGCGTAGATATATGACATACAAATATATATATATGTCTATCCATATTTTTGTTGAATAAAAGTAAGAAACCATTAAAGAATAAAATTAAATAAACCAGTTCAGGATTCTAACCTTGACCTTCCCATCATTGGCAAACAGGATGAAATACTGACTTCAATATCCACGTTCCCATAGATGTGGAGGTAATTTTCAAGGGGGCCACTATTAAAGCCCTGAAAGACATTGAATACTTTCAGAAATTTCACATGATTCAAGAAGTGGTTTGTTATTTTAAAATATGTCTCACGTTAAAATGAACAAAAAAAGTAAACAACATCTCCCTATAAACTTGAAAATCTTACATTATTAGTTTTATGGTTTCAAATAGTAGTATGAAAGATAGAATTAGACCATTTTCAACAATGTTTAACATGAAATGTCACAGTTATGAGCTCAATTTATGTTGGTTTTATTGCTTGAGATATGCAATTCCCAGGAGAAACACTGCATGACAAGGACATTTCTCTCCAAGTATATGGGACTCTAAGCAACAGTAACTGATTTATCACCTTCGTTTAAACTTGTTAAACGTTATTTAAAAATATTATTATGTTTTAAGATAACTTTACCTTAAGAGAACATTTGATTTTCCACGAGATATTATCACTTTTATTTACAATAAATAGAAGCTTAGAATAAAACTAGCTGATCCTCTTAAACGTATTAATAGCATTCTTAATAAATTACACTCTCCTGCAGAAGGAAAAATACAGTACAATATACAAATTTGAGGTTTATTTGTCTGCCGTCTTTATTCACTAGATTTTAACTGGATTCGTCCATCTATTATTGTCAGGTATCTCTTGGTGTGGATAATATCTAGAATCTATATCAGTAACATTTAAATTAAAATACTCTGTCAGCATTGAATAGTGTATGCTTCATTATTCGAAGCTTGAGCTATTTGACCAAGTTGATAAGTAACAGTTTGCTAATTTTCTAAATGAACTTTGAGTCTGAAGGCAATGAGAGATGTAATGCATTTAAAATTGAAAGATTCTCCTAAATCCTTCAACTGTACAAAGATATTGACTGTAAATTAATTTTTTAAAGTAATATAAATGAGTCTGAACGCCAGAGTCGCTAACAATGAGTTTGTACTCATGATAGCCATTAACATTTGTTTTGTGACTCCTGTGAAATGTTTGGAAACTATTTCTATACAATAGTCAGTAGTAGTTGTGATACCATTCTGAGTCACAGTTTTACTGGCCATACAAGCTCTATTATAACCTGGCTCACGAAGCATCTTGCAATAAAGTTTTACAGTTCACTATCCTCATAATTCTATACTTGGAATTCTTGCATAAACAATCAGATCAATATTCAGGCTCTCCTATTTAATCTTTATGAGTGGTTAAATATTGAATGTAAATTAATAAAGTTGAAACTATAGGCCAAAGTAAAACCTGAAAAATCCGAGGAATTGACGTTGAAGGTGAAGTCAAAGAGACAACTTGGTAATTTTACAAAATATTACTGAAGATTTACTTAGTGAAATCAGGCTTTAACAATATTCGCTTTTTGAAATTTAACAGATAATATATAGGTGTGTTTCTTTAATACGCTGTTACTGTCTATCAGTCCATCGAATAATATATACATATTATCCTAATTGATTATTTTCAGCCCACGATTTTTGTTTAAGGTTTTAAATACTCGTTCTAATATAGTATTATTTCATTATATTGCGTTGTTAGGGTCTTAACCTTTCTAGAACCAGCAATTCTGACAATACGTTCGAGGGTGGTATGGGATATGGGTGGTCGGGTTGAGGGTTTCAAAGTCCGGCACCCGTGGGTATCTCCCGCTCAAAGGGTGACTCCTTAGCCCCAGCAATTGAGGCGATACCTCTGGAGTGATAAAGGGATGTGGGAAGGTGGGGGTGGGGTTTTAGGTTAATTGGTATAAGTAATTTTAAGTTAACCGAATGCAAAATTAAGCTAAATTTGTTTAGTGGTTTTTGAGTGAGAGGGTAAAGAGAATTTGTAGAACATGACACAATGATACAGTGATTACTTAATAGTTTAGTAGTAAATAAGGAAAATTGACTTCATGCAAAGATTTGTAATAGTTCTACCTTTAAGTTTACTCTTGCCTATCTCCTCTGTGGCATTAAGAAATAAAAAGTTAATTGCCACATTTACAAAAGTACGCTAACTATTTCTATCTTGAGCTAGTTTTATCCAGTCCACCTCATTACACCTTTCAGGTCCTATCTAAGGCTATCCATCCTCCCGTCTGAGTCTAGGTCCTCCCAATGGTATATTTAAGTTTAGATTATAAAAAGTATGGTTTAATTTAAATAATATTCTAAGAAACGAGAAATATCATGTTAAATTGTGGAATTATTAATTTTAGAGTCCTTTAATAAACAATACTTAACTGTACTAATATTATATTTACGTATTTTAAAACAAGTCATAATCATTTTTATAATAAGCATGAAGCTCAACTGTCAAAATGCTAACACAAATCAAAAATATTAGATATAAATAATTTCCTTTCAGTCGATATACCTAGATACAAATTAAATCAATAAACACTTTATTATGGAGTTTTCAGTCAAGATACACCCGTCCATGAATCTATTATTTAAAGAATATAAAAAATAAACAGAAAAAACACTATCACCCTTCCAAACTAAGATTATTAAGAATATTAATCTCTACCACTGTCTCATTCATATATAATGTCATACCTTGAGAGTAAATGAACAAAATGTAATCTTGTTGGATACGTTTCCTGACTCCAATATCTGGAATATTTAATCTTCTCCCACCCAGCCCTATCCACGGGTCACCGGAACATTCTCCTCTATTTTCTGTAAACTTGCGTTTAAACATTCTGAGATAAATAAATGGTACAATGCACCGCAGATACTTTCTTTATCCTTAATCTAAAAATGGAGACATTCACTTAATACTCGTAAGGCTTGTAAAACTAAATAATATACATTGTTGCACATACATTATGGGGGTAAAAAAAGCATCATATTCCACCAAAGAGTAAAAATGAAATTATTTTACACTTTTACAGAATCATTTTGACAAACAAGTGAGATATTTGCTCACCAAAGAGCATAACTTCAAATCCCGATTTCCGAGGCCTCAATTTAAAAATATTATTTTCCAATACCTTGGAAATTATTTGTAAGAGTAGTACGAACTTACAATGATTAATTATTTTGCACCTCAAATAGTTAGTTATTACAGATATGTTATTATAATTGGAAACAAAAATAGTTTGTGCTGATTTATATAAAATTGATTTTTTTCTTTTTCTGCCCTAAAGTAAACTACCTACCCTTAACTTTAGGTTTGGAAATCTAATTCCATAAATTCCTCGGGGGTACTTTATAAAAACCATATCAACCAAGATTTAGGTCGATCGGTAAAACTGTTTCGGCTCTAGTCCGAGATACAGACGGACGGACAGACAGACATTTGGAATCGCGAGAGCAACTTTTTTAGTTTAAATGGGTCAAGAAACATCAACATTTATCAATATCTCGAGTTATATTTTATTGATAATCACAATACTTCTCTCTCCGAAATGAAAAAATAAAATAAAAACAGTAGGGAACTTATGAATAGCGGTAGGTGGTTTTAGTTTAGGTATTTCCCAAAAGGAACATTCTTGTGGAAACTTCCTGAATAATAAGGAAAAAAAATAGTTCTCAAGAAGCGGTGGGGGTTCAAACCCTTCCTGAAAATAATAATAAAATTATTATATTTTTATATCTCCTTAGCGCTTAAGTTAATGGCTCCTAGAAGTATCGTTACACTAGGTTAAACATAACGGAATATCTTCAAGAGGGATTCAGTGTTTAAAATATGTCTGGTCTGTCTCTCCTTTTGGGAAGACGTCACCATTATTCATCACCGATACTTCCTCCCCTCTTCCTCCTCCCCCTACAAACTACATTCATAGGTGTGGCCCTTTCATACATATGTGTCAGAGGAGCCACTGTCAGCATCGTATTCTAAATTATAAATGGGGACAAACTCATTTACAAAAGCGCCACAAATTTACTTTTGCCCTAGCTTTACCCCCCCAAATATCAAAAACGTCCGTACGCCCCTGGAAAAGGCGACCTATTTAGGTTACACAAATTTGGAAGTAAGGAATAGAATAACAATGAATTGGATTCTTTGATTAAGTGATGTAGGTCCAGCATTCTCTCACTTTTGAGAAACAAATTGTTAAAGTGTCTCTTTTCATTTTGAAAGTGAAGCTAGAAACCTTCACAGCAAGATTACCCAGAACAGCGAAGAAAGTTGTTAAATAGTCTCTTTAGCACACAGATTTACTACCTGTTCAGGTTGTACGCACATGTTATAGTTACGTCAGTGTGTCAGAAAGGAGGAAGGTTGAATTCAGAGGTAATTAACCAGCACCTGCGTGGAGGAAGAGTGGAAAATCATTTTAGAAAACCCAACCTCAGTACAACCGATCGAGACTTAAACCCCAATCTCCCTGTCACCGGTAGCCGAGTCTATTTCGAGAATGACGCCTTAGACAATGTGGCCACTGAAGCAGTTAGTTTAATAGTCCTCAGTGGCTTAATCATTCAAACATTACACACACTTGAGAAATGTAATTGAATAATAGAGTAGCAACATACTGCATTAATCTCACATAAGTAGCTGTCACGAGCTCTCAAATGTGAAAATCAGGAGTCCCCAACATGTTTTTGTCTTCAGTCACGATCATGGAAACGATTTACCTTAGGCATTTTATTTGAGGAAGACAAGAATATGTCCAAATTAACTTACCTTAATAAGAAATAAAAGTTTTCTATTTAAAATTTATTTTTCTAGTAATTTTCAATATTACCTGTAGTAACACACGATACTATAATTTCTCGCCGCTGAAACTTGTATTTTAAAAGATCTAAAACAAGTGCTATGTGACCTTGCTCCATGTACACTCCATTTACCCTGATAAATTACCTTAATTGGTGTCTCTCTGGAGTGATTTATGAGATATGACCATACTTTAATCATTCAATGTAAGACTGTTAAAGGTTAGCTAAGTGTAGACTCAGTCTACCCTAAAAGGTCGCAGCCATACCTTGATTGGTTACACGATTACCCTACCTTATAAGCTATAACATAAAAGCACATATCAAGGTAAGTTTGTTACCTTTCAGGGTAAGCGTAGGCTACATACTCGTAAATACTTTCATATCTTGAGTTTATTCCTATTTCTAAAATGTCTATAGAAAATAGAATAACACCAACATGTTAACAGAGTTCATTATAATACATAACATGAATCAGGTAGGGAAGAAAGAGGAATAATCTGGAGGTAATGTATTCATATTTGCGTGAAGGGAGAGTAAGAAATTATTTTTAAAAAAACACCCTCTGTACACACTGATAAGATTTGAAACAAAACCCCCCATTCCCTTAAAACTAAACTAGATTAGCTTGACGTATAATTTGCATGCCTACATAAGAGCTAAATAGAGATCAAGTGCTAAATTAAAGGTCTTTAGTATTGTGGATGACATTAGTAAATTTACCTCAATTGTAAGACTAATTAAATTATTTGAAGATGTTTCGGGAAAAATGGCACGTTTGTTTGAATAATATTTGGTATCGTCCAATCGGGTCTCTTGTTGAGCATAAGATTAGATGGGAGTACGGAGGAGGGTCACACGCCGGAGTAAGTTGGCATCGTTCCCGGCGTCGCGGTGCGTTCTTCGCGAAACTAGGTCCAGATGGTGCTCCTAAAACCCAACACGTGCGACTCTTACAGACACATACATAAACACACACACATATGCCAGGTAACAAAGTCTTCACCACTATTTATTACCCAACATTGCTTACATGAGCAGCCCTCTCTACCTCCAACCATCCCCTTCCTCCTCTAACCCCCTACACTACGCCCCGCCAGACAAATGGTATCTGTTCAGTCTAATGCCCAATGTTTTAACGAATGACGTATTGCTGATAATCACTGATGTTTGAACTAATAGCAGTAGAAAAAACCATAAATATAGCCCAGCTACGGTGAGCATTTAGTTAATTGACAGCTTGCAGAAGATTTTTTTTATCACAAACATTGGCTGAAATTCGCAAGTGTGAATAAATTCGGTAATAATTTTAATTTACTTAATGCTATATTATTAATGAAAAGCGTTGTTAACAAGCGCTTCTAATAATATTTCCAGCCAATATTTGCACTGAAAACCTTCTGATCTGTTACTTAACTACACTCTCACTGTGAGTGCGCTAAAGTTCCTTGCAACATCTATGATATTTCACTCACTCTCGGCCCCTGAGTGCTTCTCATACACCAATTACGTCCATTAGTTTGAAAGTTATAATGGAAACTCAGGGGCCGAGAGCGAGTGAAACAACCTGTATTTCTTACCGAGGGTATATAAATTGAGACCCGTGATGATGATAAGTGGTTTTGGATGTTAATAATCATCATGCACTTTGTAGGCGCGTGCGCGGGAAGAAGATTTGTGGTTCTGTTGGTCGGAGGGTATGATCTTTAGTGAGGTTTTACTTTTGATGTTCTCAATGCTTTCTAATATGAGAGTATTTCTTACCCTTCCTGCCAGTCTTAAACTCTTCTATTAAGATTATTAATAACCACTAAGTCACGCGTAAATAACAAAGCCAAAATATTTAAAGACCTCCCTCTTTACTAAGGTGTCAGAATAGCCGACCTCAAGTGATAGAAACGCAGTTTATAACCAATGTGCATTAATTATTTTTAAATTCGGGTTCGTCTCTCGAAGTGGTGTTGGATTCGTACAGTGTTTGTGTCCACCAAGTGAACGTCGATATAGACCACCTTACGGTGGGTGTTTGTTGTAATTACCCCACAACAGAGGGTAAAGAGTGTAAGTACTACGTTACAGTGGGTATAGAGTTGGTTCACCACGTTACAGTGGGTATAGAGTTGGTGCACCACGTTAAAGATGCTATAGAGTTGGTGCACCACGTTACAGTGGGTATAGTGTATGCACTACGTTGTAGTGGGTATAGAGTTGGTGCACCACGTTACAGAGGGTATAGAGCTAATGCACCACGTTTCAGAGGGTATAGAGTGTATGCACTACGTCACAGTGAGTATAGAGTTAGTGCACCACGTTATAGAGGGTGTAGAGTGTATGCACTACGTTACAGAGGGTATAGAGTTGGTGCACCACGTTACAGAGGGTATAGAACTAATGCACCATGTTACTGAGGGTATAGAGTGTTTGCACAACGTTACAGAAAGTATAGAGTGTATGCACTACGTTACAATGGGTATAGAGTTGGTGCACCACGTTACAGAGGGTACAGAGTGTATGCACCACGTTATTGAGGGTATAGAGTGTATGCACCACGTTACAGAAGGTATAGAGTGTTTGCACAACGTTACAGTGGGTATAGAGTGTATGCTCCACGTTACAATAGGTATAGAGTTGGTGCACCACGTTACAGAGGGTATAGAGTGTATTCACCCCGTTACAGAGGGTATAGAGTGTATGCTCCACGTTACAATAGGTAAAGATTTGGTGCACCACGTTACAGAGGGTATAGAGTGTTTGCACAACGTTACAGTGGGTATAGAGTTGGTGCCCCACGTTACAGAGGGTATATAGTGTATTCACCACGTTACAGAGGGTATAGAATGTAGGCTCCACGTTACAATAGGTATAGAGTTGGTGCACCACGTTACAGTGGGTGTAGAGTTGGTGCACCACGTTACAGAATATATAGAGTGTATGCTCCACGTTACAATAGGTATAGAGTTGGTGCACCACGTTACAGAGGGTATAGAGTTGTTGCACCACGTTACAGAGGGTATAGAGTTGGTGTACTACGTTACAAAGGGTATAGAGTTTGTACATCACGTGACAGAGGGTATAAGGCTTGTGCTTTGCTATGGGAGGGCAGATAATAACATTTATAACACATATGGCAAGCAAGTATCCTGAAACTATATAATAATTATAATGCTAACGCACATGATTTATACATATAGGGGAACTTGAGGCGGAACGGAATATGATCTTAAAAATTAATCATACATATTTAATTAGGGCGAATAAAAATCAGTTTTGGTATCAATTAAAATTTATTATGTATAGAACAATATGTAATAAAGAAAATGTATAACATTTAGGTAATGTATTGTGTTTTTTCAAATTTTTTATAATTTGTCCCGTTCCACCCAATGTATGTTTTAAAGAAAAAATTAATACAGAATGAAGCGAAAAGTAATTTCAAAACCTATAAACTATTTACAATGTTCACATACTAAGACTGCTTCGTCATCTTCACTGTCAATATCACTTCAAGATTTGTGGGCCCACCTTAGACAACTCTGGCACAACACCCAGCCTTCATCTGATGTTGAATAAAAATTTTCACGGTAAATACATGCAGCATCTTCTTCATTTTCATCAGTATCACTTTCCTCGGTAATGTTCTTTTTCCCTTTTTCATGTTTTTTCGGATCTTTCTTGACCAGTTTGGGCTTTTCCGTATCATTTTTATTAGTTTTGGTGTCAAATAATTTGTTCCTAAATGTTTCTTCTTTGATCTTTTTATTTTCTTCTCTTTCCTTTCTATATCTTTCTTTCCTCTCTCTTCTTTATTTTTAATGGCAATTTCAAGTTCATTTTTATATGGAGATCCGGTCAAAATAGCAGTTTTTCCCTTTTTTCTATTAGTCCTTTTCACATTTTGATTAATAAGTGAAATTAGTATTAAAATCTCAGGTGATGCTCTTTGAGATTATGAGGGATTAGGCATAGGAAAAGGTCCATTTTACACCCAGAACGAGCATCGAGGTTGAGATTCTTTGTTCTAATCTTGTTTGTCTTGATTTTTTTGGTAGGAGGTTCAGTCACAGTTGACGGGCAGTCCCCAGGGCCAAATGTAGGGTGTTTTATGGAGCTGTTTTCAGGGGCAGATGTAGGGTTTGTTTAAGGGCATTCACTGTCATCTCTCTGTATGTCAGTTGTAGCTACAGGTAGGTAGTCTGCATTCAAAAACACATTAGGATCAGGAGGCCAGATTCCTGTTTTCTTAAAACCGTTAGTTGCATTTGTCTTTGTAGCAGCGTGTATAAATGCTGCCGCAAAGATCGAGGACACCTGGGATAAGGTAACAATTTTTGCTGGATTGCACTTAAGCCATTTTCTAATTAAATCCACATAGTAAAGGCTTAGAGGCTTAAAAAATGTTACGACCAGGGGTTGGAGCCTATGGGAGGTGTGGAGCGGCAAAAAAAGCAATACCACTCCATGCTTCCTGGCCATGTCGATCAGTTGGAAGTTTTTTGGGTGGGTTGAAAGATCGTCTAGAATGAGGAGAACAGGAGACTCTTTCGTTGCTTTAGAAAAGGGTATACATTTTTAAACCCCATAATAAACGGCTCTGTAGTCATCCAGCCTAATGGGTGAATCTCAGACCAACCTCCTGGAGGTAAACCAAGCTCATTTTCTTGTTTCTTTTTCTGCCTTAGAAATATAAGCATTGGAAGCTTAAATGACCCCACTGCAGACATGCACACAGCTGTAGTGATCGTTTGACCCCATTCTGAAGAATTCAGTGCCCTTACCTGTTGATTTCCCTTAAGGGTTATGATTTTGGATTGGCCTCTAGGATTTACTGAGACTCCACTTTAATGGCAATTAAATATCTTTTCACCCGTGAGTTTGTACTTATTAATATTTTGAGTAAGCAGAGAAAAGAACTGCGAAACGACTACGTTGTTAGGTCAAATGGCTCTAGCATCCAATTTATTTTCTGGGGTGGTTCAAATGTTCAATGTAGAATGCCTTGCAAGAAATCCCTTAACCAAATCCTGACCTGCCATACCAATGCTGCTGTTAAGTCTGTGGCTTAGGCCGTTTCGCTCAGCTAATTGGTAGGCTAATGATCTCAAATCTTTCATCTTAAGGCCAAAATGTCTAATCTCCTTAGGTTTTAAGTATGCTACCAATTCATCCTCTTGTTCAAGGAGTAAAAACCTTACTAAATTTCTCTTACGAGTTATATATTTTGTGATCAGAATACTTCTTTTCTTTTTTATGTTTCGTTCCAAAGAATATTTCGGTACGTTAAACTAATGAGATGCCTTTAAAAATCCCATTTAATGAGAAATAACAGCCTGCATTGCTAATTCCATCGAATCTACATCCCATTGTTGTCTCTTAGTTTCTTTACGTAATTCCTCACCAACTTAAATCGTAAATATATATTATTTAGAGCCTTATAGTAACCAAAATTATGGTGGGGCGGAATGGGATACCATCCCGTTCTGCCCCATCCCGTTCCACGTTCCACCCCACGGTCATGTATTAGGTTAAGAAATTTTTACCGTATTATAAACACGATCAGTTTAGCCAAACAATGTCTTCAAACTAGATCTGGTTACATGTTCTTTAAAGAGTACATAGCATTTAAGGTATTATACGTGACAGAAAATGGCTTACCTTGAGTTGAAATTGATCAAAAGTTACAAAAACACTTGCAAAAATGTCGACTATATCAATTCATTTTGAAACCTCGTTCCAAACTAAATCAAAATAGCAGATTCAGATTCTTCCCGACTTGTTGGAGTAGTTAAACCCATTTTATCTAGTTTATAGCATCATAAAACAAGTAAAATAATGCCATCCCGTTGTGCCCCGCTATCCCATTTCGCCCCGAGTTCCCCTATATATTTTTTTGTTTGGTCTATAAAAATATTATTTATTTTCAAACCGACTTTATTACTACTTTCTTCAAACTATGACTACTATTTATATTTCTAGATTTACCTTAACTGTACTCAATAGCCACAATTATGTATACCCACTTAATAGAATGATTTTGTTTCAATATTCAGCCACTCTTTCTTGATCAAGGATTTGTGACACTCAATGGTACAACGCAAAACATATAATAAACCTCTAACGTACGTTTTAACATAGATTGCTTGATTATGTAATAAACTTATCTAACGGTGAGTTTTTCCTAGGAATCATTTGTCTACCTTTTAGACGTCAAATCAACGAATCCAAATTATCATCAGTTTTAGTCTATTAATATTTATTTTAACTTTTTACGGTTTAAGATCTAGATTTCTACATTTTGTAGCATTTGGCTACAAGTGAATAAATACAAGTCAAAGGGAAACAAAAACTTACCCCATTAATCATCCCAGCACCTCTTGACAACAGTTCATAACTCCCAGATTAGGAAGATGTGATATACTTCCCTATCATATTAATTGTTTTATTATACCATCATATGGTTCTATCTGTTAAAATACATACATATCTTTAATTACATTTTTTATGAATAAATATCAAAAACGGCATTTACTGGTTTTTTCTTAGCGTTATATCTTGTGAGCATACCATTAGGATATTTGTTTGTAGTTTTATGTGTTTTTTCATCCTTTGTTGAGTTGAGTTGCGTGCTCTGAGTTTCAGGGGTCTGAGCTCAGATATTCGAAACAATTACTCCAGCTACTCACTCTGATTGTGTTAATGATTTTTTCTTTCAATTATGTGAGCCTTTTATTGTATCTGGGTAGTTAAGGAGGTTACAATTTCAAAGGGTTACTCTTAATCGGAGGTTTCTTTTAAGTTTAATTTTCATCTAATTTATTATATAAATATTTCTGAAATCAGTAAACCCATAGTGTTTATCACTAATAAAATATGTCGTTTTGATATTATATTTATAGCAAGTTATTGTAATTCGCTATGTATACATGTAAAGCGGGGTGGAAGGCAACACGTATTAAGGTCCAAAATTTAACTTTCTAATAATAAAATATATTTCAATAAGATCCAGATAAAAACAATAAAGGTTCCCATTAAAAACAACAACAAAGTTTTTCCTAAATGGTTTTACACTCTTCCTTCAAGCAAATGCGAGTTCACTTCCTCTATATTCAACCTCCCTAATCTATCAGTGTAATTAGTACATAAGCGTATAGCCCGAACGAGTAGTAATACATGGTGATAAGTGTATTTGGTATTAGTAATGGTGTCTCTTATTAAAGGGATAGCTTAGATTTTTTATTTGATATTACAAAAGAGAGTCACTTTAAGAAATAAATATGAAATACCACATAAGAGCCTTTGTATCTACACAATTATCATCATTCATTTAAACAACGTGTGTATCCGAGGTCTTTACGAGTTTCCCAAGTGTGTCCAGGCGATAAACTTCCCAGATTGTTTAGCATCGTAGACTGTAAATCACCAACTCGTGATATGTTAAAAATTTCTAAAGACTCAGAGGGGAAATTCTTTTCATGGTCTTGGACAAAATTTTATTAGTAGTACTTTCAACACTAAAGGTCATTAACTTGCTTTCGTTTTCCTGAAAAATATAGTTCAGAATGGTAGCTTGAAGAAAATGCACCCGAATCAGAGTAAAGATAGAGTGGATATTTTAATTATGTATTTTAAATAGTCGAATTTAGAAGTTTTTTTAAAGGAAATGCACCCGAATTAGAATAAATGGAGGATGAGAAAAACAAAACATATATATATCAGATGTGGATAAACTAATCCTTGTGCTCCTGGCTGAAATTCAAACCAAAACCTCCTCACCACAGGCAATCAAGTATATTTCAAGCTCAATACCTTATACTGTGTGACCAACAGCGTGGGTAAAAACGTTTTTAGTTGTAATAACGTTTTTTAAAACTCTTTTCATGTTTATTTTTTGTTTAAATAGTTATAATTTATGTTTGAAGTTTAAAGTAAAGCAAAAAACTAGTCGCCCTATGGAATTTCAAATGATTAGTGTGCCTGGAAACGACCTGTGCCTGGACGATGATAGCGTAAGAAACTATTATATACAGGTATGTCCTTTTATACAATTATAGAATATCTAGAGTCCAATTTTTTCAGGAAAAGCCTTAACTTACAGGTAAAAAAGCTACTAGAACAACTTTTACGTAATTATACGTCAGGCCATATCATTTGCACCTGGAATTTGTATTTTTATTTTATGGATCACTCGAACACGACACTAATAAAAATAGTAGAACATTATACATTTGGGCCACAAAAGATTTTTCTTTTTTTAAAATTGACTCTTCTTATGGGAACTCGTCCATATCAGTTACGGCTGGCTGTAAACATGTTAAGGTTAAGTAATTGATTAAATCGTATGCTAATAACATCTGTATGCTTAGGAGGTGCACGTTAAATATTCAATTAAAATAAAATAGTGACTTTAGTCTAATTTGGCCGAGGACCAAGGGAAGAGCACAGTTAGTGACGTCACATACATGTTGCCTAACATGTAAACAGCGATAAATCTGCTGGAGACACCGCTAACAGCTGTACAATTTGCCTTAACCTCTCCTCCTCTTCCTGGACTCTACCCTATCCACCACCCTATGAATTGGTACAGATCGTTCTCCTTCTCTTCACTACATCCAAACCATCAATTAAGCCCTCCATAGTGCGCATACCCCCGCGTCAAATGTATGTTACTTTTTCCACTACTTTACCATCCCCAGCTCTCTCTAGCTAACCCTTCCATAACCCCCATGTCCCCAGTCAAACGTATGTTACATTCTCCCTTTCCTTTACCACTTTACCCCCTTTAACACACTTTATTTCATTAACACCTCCATTTCTCAAACCTTTTGTCAGAGCTGCACTACCGAAGGTCTAGTTGCAAAATGTTTCGTTTAGCAACTGTATTACACCCGTTACATTCCAAATCAAATGGAGCGTCATTAAAACGTTATCTATGCACTAGACTGTGAGATATTTCACAGCCCAAAACATGTTTTATTATTACTACAGTTGTAAATATAATGATATCGTTGTGGAGGAGGGTAAGAAGAATTGCGTATAAAATGGATACATCCGATAACCGATAGCATAGCATAATACCACAGTAACCGTACAAGTTTAACAGCTTTTCAATTTCTGCAAACCACTACGACATATTTTGTTGTTTTTTCTCCTAAGAAAACACATACCAGTCCGGGATATCCACATTTAACCACACAGATGGGGTAGGAATGAGTAAGTTCGCTTTTAAAGCATTAGTCAGGGTAAATTATACACTCAATTTTTTTTAAGGCAGAGTCTGTGATGAACGTGTGGTAATCATCGTCTCCTGGAGAGCTATCTTTGATATTATAACCACCAATGACTCGGGAATGGGTTTAGATTGCCGTAAGAATGGTGAAAATTATAATAGCATGGATAAAGTTAAAGTATGTGCAATATGCACCCGAATAGTGAAGCTTTGGAGTTCCAAATTATCTAAAAGCTATGATTAAAGATGAATCAAGTATCAAGCTCGCATATTTGAAAAAGACACCCGCACATGGGAATCGAATTCCCTTATCAATCAATATATTTCTGTAACAGTGTATATTACTTTTTATGCTCTTTGGTAAACTATGATACTTTTTTTTTCTTTCACATATTTCTGTAAGGTTTGTTAGTTCGTTTATCTTATTTTATGATCGTGCTTAAGTAAATATTGTGTTTATGTATGTACAAGTTAATATTTTGTCTCAAATATTCTATTTTATTAATAAATTAACATGATTGGTTTATGATAATCATTGTTAACTCAGGATTGTACTGTATGAAACTATCGAAAATTGGGCAGTTTTTTGATGAACGTTCTTATTTGATGTATATTTATGTTGCTTAGCCATGTGAAGAACGGGTCAAGCTGCTAGATCTTAATAATATAAGACTATATTAAAATGAGTTAAACAAAACTCAACAACGTCTTAAGTAATTGCTACACCACACATGGCTCATACAAGAACTACAGTCCAATTTTCCTAAGAAGGACCTTATCTAAATGCTAAAAAATATTTAACATTTACTTTCACGTATTAATACGTCGTCATTTGAAATTAAACTGTCCAACATCTTAGCTTAGTCAGTATCATGTTTGTCTACTGAGCTATAGGTCCCGGGTTAGAATCCGGTCATGGCAAAACAATGTATAATTGGTGAAAAAATTATTTTCCCTTTGCCAGTGATGAATTACGGCTGGTGGCTGAATGTTGTGTCTGTTCTAGAATAAAGTTAGTTTGTAGTTCGTGTGCCAATGTAATCAGACGGTTCAGGAAGTGCACTTTAAATATCTCAAATAAATTCAATATATATGAAGCTGTAAATTATTAACCATATAATCAATACCTATAAAATAGCACTAATATCATAGTAAAAATTATAAAAATAAACCACAACATATTAATATTTATTTATAGTTTCTAAAAGGCCATTTTTAATGAAATTGGACTGTAAGTAATAATACATAAGCTAGCGATATTTTTTTGTTTTTCTAAAAATTATTATCAATGCAAACTTTAAGATGGCATACGGAACACGAGAAAAGGTCAGTGTTATTGCAGTTTTTAAAGCAAAACAGGGTTTAAAATTCTACACGTGGTGATAGCAACAGTTGTTGAATATCAGTCGTGAGAAATATCAGCATTAAATGAAAAACTTTTTAAATTAAGATAAAAGAAGTTGTCATTAAATTCCAGGAAACTCATGACAGATATATAAGAACTGTTAATATTACAATGTGAAGAAAGTTCAACTCTATGTTTCTAATAGAGAATTATTTTATTTATTTTGGCCAAGAAAGTTTTGAAAAAAAAATCTACATAAGCGCTACCATTTTCTCGAGTTTCCGAAGTCCCCGACTAAACTGTCGATCATGACTCAGTGTCACATCTAAGAAGGGACAGTTAGAGCATTTGTTCCCGCTAACACAATCATATCACCAAGACATGTATTATAAGCTTAAGACATGGAATATAGGGCGCTATCGAATTTTCAATCGAATAGGATTAATTTACGCCTTATAATCTAACTTACGATTAGGACAGGCACAACATCCAGTCCCCGGCCATTAATTTATCACTGTGAAATGGTAAACCTACATTTTAACTAATGACAAGTTTTTAGGCCATACTGGGTATCGAACCCGGGACCATTAGCTCAGTAGACAGACACGCTACTGACTAAGTTAAGGTTTTGGATAGGTGTACTACCTACAGTCCAGTTTTATTAGAAGCAAAAAAATTATACAGCTAGAAAAGTTATGAAATCTACCTTAACTTTCATACATTAAGTAATGTGATCTACATTATTGTCACTGGTGATAGATATTATCAGTACCTATAAAATCACATTAACAATATAATTTAATAATTATGTCTGGGAAAAAAATACTTTTGTTCTATTTAAAGGACCTTTATATGAAATTTGGACGATACCTAAGCTACCTATTACCCGTGCGGTAAGATTGGCTCTCAAAACCAAGACTAAAAATGTATATTCCGGAGGTATAGCATTACACACATAATGTATATGTTTACAAAACTTTCATTTGAAAAAATACAGAAACGCTAGATCTGATTTAATTCATCCCTTCAACCCAAATAAATAAATTGTCACGCCACTGTCATGAGCCCCAGCATAACACTTCTTAAATCATGACAAGGGTGCGTTACCTTGCGCAGGTGCGTAGATATTGAGGAAGAGGCAGTCCTCATCCTCGTCCTCAAGATAGGTGAACAGCCTCTTGAGGTAGTTGTATCTCCCTTACCGACATGGTCTTCCCCCTCGCCGACCCGAGGTTGGGAAGGTTCTGTGGACAGACGTGGCCGAACGTGTCAGCGACCTTGACGCCTTCCCAAGACGGCGGTGACCTGGGTGGCATGAAACGCTGGGTGCCGACCGGCGGCGCAGCGTACCTCACCCCGAGGAACACCTCCACTCGCTGCAAATGCTCGTTGTTTGTGGGGCTCTGCACTAGCCCTTTCAGGAGCCCTTGCTTCGTCATCACCCTCCGGGGGAGTTCAAGCTGATCGTCATCGGTGGGGTAGGTGGTCCTAGCGGAGAGGAGCCCCTCCACGGTTATCACTAGAACCAAGACATGGAGCCAACTCCCGAGGCAACAAACCATCTTGGTGGACCTCTAACTCCACAATTTCACAAACATGTGTCTCCTTCACTGTTCATCCACTAACTTGTCTTGCTATATCAACTTTGTAGCTCACTAGATAAAGTCGAGATAAGACTAGTTTCTCATAATTTGAAGCCTTGAACACCTTAAACATTTTATTCACCCCATCACAATTATGTCCACACAAAAACTAAGCTCTCCATTAAATATATGTATCAACGACTGAAACTGATGAAACCTATGATTATAAAATTATATTTAAACTCGATATTTTGATTATTGGCATAATGTTTATTAACGAATTATTGGTGCAATATATTCGACAGTGCAATTTTTTTTTACAAAGCAAATGTAAATTTTTACGTAAATTAAATATTTGTACAAGGAAATAAATATAAATTATTTAACTCTAACAACCGTGTTAAATAATATATACTTTTAAATATTTATTTAAATTTAACAGAGACTAGCACCCGCTAAATATAATTAGAGGAATAAGGATAAAAATTGAAAAGTAAGATTAATGTTTTAAAATAATTTTTATGAGCTAAATTTAATCTTTAAATCAAAAAATTATTAAACTTATTTCCCAGTTTAGAAAAATGTTACCCCTTTGTGTTTTGTTTTAAGGTAGTTTTTCAATACAGCTATAATATGGTCACATTCAAACGTCAAAGCTTATATTAATTAATAATATATCTACGTATCTACATTGAGTAGAGTAGGATTCGGTTCGATTTAAGTACTAAACGACAAAATATTTTGATAAAGTCTAATTAATACTTCGACTTAGATAAACTATCTTCATTTTGAAAGAACATAGATCGTTGCTGTTATATTATACATAATTATTATGGGCTGTGTCCCACAATCGAAACAAACAAATACAATCTGTTTCTATATTAACTTTTAAAAATAGAGCTTGTTCGAAATTATAAATAACTGTTTATTATAACATATACAATTTTATTCAATCATTTTAAATTATAACTGATATTGATAAGTGATCGGGAAAGTTATAATGTGTCTGGGTATGGGGAAATGGGTTTGGGGG
>CABFWB010000993.1:119362-134437 GCA_902151455.1 Timema bartmani
GAAAAGACAAATGGGATTGTTATAAGAAGGGGGGGGGGGGGGGGGCTATTAATTAAAAAAGGTAGAATAACAAAACTTAACATGAACCCTTTTTTTTCCCCTTAAACACTTACACACGTTGTTTAAATGATATCTTCCTTACAGAACAAACAACTCATGCATCACGTCCGTGAAAAACAAACAATCGCCTGTCGTCACTATGACGTCGTGACCGTGTAAAGGATGAGGCTTTGACCTTATATGACGGAAACCGAAAGACGAAAAAAGAAAAAAATAATCGAGACATTTGTTGCTAAGGCCTCAACTAGCGAAACTAAAACGTACCGCCCGATTCCACAATGAACAGTTTCACCGAATTCAAGAGTGTTTAGCTTGCTGTGTTGGATCATTCTACCACTTCTTCCTCCTGGTTACAGCCTTGGCTCGCAATGCCGGGGTTGCTAAATATAGACCCCCCTCTCCATAATACCTCTCTCTTTTTTATCTGAACACAGCGCGGGGCCCTCTGAACAGGAAGCGAACAAACTGACAACCTCATGGTATGCAACACTTTTTTTAAAAGAATAATTCTTTATAAAATAATTGATAAACATAATGGCTCAGTGAGTAAATAGTTTTCCTGGATCTTGGTTAATTTATAACTAACATAAAGGGATAGGCTTTTGGTTAAAGTCTCTTTGAGAAACTAACTATCCTGGCTGGTAGCTAGATTATAACAAACACGATGAACTAGACGTCTTCCTCGAGGCAGTGCAGGTGAATTATTACAATCATAATGGACTACTTTTTGTTTTAGGCCTTGTTGAAGGATTAGTTATTATTATTGCCGTTTGTTAATTAATAACAAATACAACTGACAAACCTTTTCCTCGAAGCACTGCGGATTTCCTGGGGGCACTGTGGGTTAGTTGTTATTCGGGTTGTTGGTTAATTTATGACAAACACAACGGACTAGACCTTTCCTAGGGGGACTGTGGGTTAGTTGTTATTCGGGTTGTTGGTTAATTTATGACAAAGACAATGGACTAGACCTTTCCTAGAGGCACTGTGGGTTGGTTGTTATTCGGGTTGTTGGTTAATTTATGACAAACACAACGGACTAGACCTTTCCTAGGGGCACTGTGGGTGAATTGTTATTCGGGTTGTTGGTTAATTTATGACAAACACAACGGACTACTTATAATTTTAGGCTTTCTGAGGGAATTGTTATTCAGGTTGTCGATTAATTTATAGCAAACAAAATAAAATAGGTCTTTTACTTGAGACTCTGCGCGTGAATTTTTATTCTCATTGAATATAATTTTTAACAAATATAAATGAATAAGGTTTTTTCTTACAACGTCCGGGTGGATATATATTTTAGTTTTATTTTCACCACGTTTCACCATTCATTTGGACTGTATGGTATTTATACACCTATGAGTTAAAGATAAGGAAGGTTAAATTTGAGAGGAAGTGTATCCGCATTTTTGTGGAGGGCGAGTAGAGACACATTTATTAAAATCCACCCTAAGTATGCCTAACTGGAATTTGAACCCCAATCTCTCTGTCATCGGCAGTCCAACATATTGTTAAAGTGGTCAGATTATTTAATTTATAACAAACATAGGGTAATAGGCCTTTCCCATGCAGCTTTGCGGGTTAATAGCTTTTCTGGTTGATAGTGGATTTATAGCCGACATAATATAATAAGAATTCTCGTTTCGGCTTGTTGGATAGATAGTTCAAATGTTTGTTAGTTAATTCAACTTCAATATAATGAAATAAGACTTTATTTGTGGTGGATTGGATGTAACAATCAATTTCAACTGTCAAAGAGCTCCATAATACTATATATATATATATATATATCCTTAAAGACCAGACACAATTCACAATTGGTTTAAACAATACCTGGATACAAAATTTAATCAAAATGTAAAATTGTATTTGGAAAAAATAAATTTATTTTCTGTTTGCCATTCACTAAACTACCCTTGACTTTTGAATAATTATATGTCCAATTCCAAAAAGCTTTAGGGAAAAACCTATGAATACCCTATACACAAAGTTTCAGCCGAATCAGTTAAATAATTTAGGCTCCATCCGAGATACAGACATACAGACACATAGATAGAGAGACAAACCTCATCGCGAAAACAACTTTTTTGTTTCAGAGAGTTATGAAACGTTGACATTTACCAAAATCTCGAGTTCAATTATTTTGACGATCAAAATACTTCTCGCTCCAAGAGGTACAGAGAAATGATAAATAAATAAATACTTTTTATGGTGTTTTACCTAAATGTGTTTCGAAGGAAACCTAATTTTTGTAGAGAATCTCGAAAAAATATTTAACATTTTTAAAAATATTAGTGTGATATTAATATACTTGTATGCGTTGTTCTAGAGTTGAGTGTTATTTTTAGAACAGTCTAGTTTTAAAATCATGTAGGATTATAACATTGTATTTAAAATGCAAGATAATTACCTAGATTTAAAAAATAATAATGGCACTTAACTAAATAAAACTATAATAAAAATGGACAAGGGATAATCCCTGCACGCATTGTGTCTTGTTAATTACTTTAATTTGCTTTGTTGAGGTTGCAAAATTACACATTTGGTTTCTTTGTTTGAAACAGAATTCCAAACATTATAGAAGCCGTGAAAATTAAATTATAATTATTCCTGGTATTTGAATTTCCCCACTTTTAATCATACCAAGTTTACTTTTAGTATATCACTTTTTATTTTATCACTAGGGTCATCAACGATTTGTAATGTAACCGAACAGGCGAACCTATCATTAAAATATACTTAACCAAAGGCAATCAGGAAATTGAGTATTTTTTTGGGAGCGATTAGGAAGGAACTGACTTATTTTACAGAAAATTTGATAAGTATTCCAAGGTGGTCTATGGAAAAGGGGCGTATAATCAAAAATGTTAATTTGAAAAAATCATTTACATAAGCGCTTAATTTAAAAAATTCAATTTTCTCTATACATACTTTTAATAGGATATTAATTTTCATACAAAAAATTTAATTGTTTTTGTTTATGACTTATTTTAGAATTTATATGATTTATATAAAAACCTTATTTTGTTATAAGCAGTTTTTCCATGGACACAATTTAACTAACAAGAGTTGGATTATATATACATTTACAGATCAATTCAGAAGTAAATTAGGGTATGCTTAGCAAAATATATGTTTTATCATCCAAAAGACAAGTTTAGTAATTAATTTAATAAATGTTGTTAGAACGATCAAATAAGGCCAGTATTTAGTTTCATACTCTATAAATATTAACAGGGACTTCATATAATTGACTTTTGCTCTTTTATGCTCTGAAGCTTTTCACATCTTGATTTGGCCTATCTAGTATAAAACTTGTACGGTTTAAATAGAAGGTTTATAGTTTTGAGAACACAGCACAGATCCATCTTGTTTTAGTTTTATTATGTATGCCATACTTCATTGTAAATTTGTAGAGTCTAAATGTAGGCTTACTAAAGAATAGAAGGTTTAAACATTCATCCCATTACTTTATAAGCTCATCAAAAGGAATAGGGTTTTGTGTGAAGCACACCATTGCAGTGAGATACGCCTTGGCTGTTCCTATAACTTTTTTTCACCCATGTGTCTACTAAAAATCCAGAAGTTGCTATCACACTGTAGGAATGAATGTTCACGCACTGGAAATTTTTGTATACTATACACCGCATGAGTCTTAGTGAAATAAGAGTAAAATTTATGACGGTGAGGTTCCAATTTTGATCTCCAGCTGCACCAGAAAAAAGAAACAAGCGTTTTAACACCGGGGGATTGTTTTATTTTCTACTGTAGGCATTAAAAGAGAAAAGATACTATTGAGTTTGCGTTCTTTTTGCCATCAGTTTCCATGATACCATAAAAGTAACACATGCAGATTAAAACAGAATAGCCACAGAAGTGTTTAGTAAAATGTGTACTTAGATTCTTGTGAGAGACAGGGAGATTATAGGCATAATCCAATTCAAGTCCTAAGTATGAAAGATCACTTTTTGCCTTGCTTATGTAATCGTTTGTGATATCTTTTTGTTTTTTCACTTTTCTTTTATAAATGTCATACGACATTCTACATTCAACAAGAAGATTATTTTTTAAATTAAGGTCAAATTCAAAACAGTAACTACATACCTTATTCTTAGGCCTATTTAAAAAAATGAAAATCTAGTAGTAAAGTAATGGAATTACGTTTTGTAGCTCATCTTGAAATTGTTTCCAGATATTTCTCTAAATTAGCTACAATACATCACATAGAATGGTTTCATTTACATATCAGTATTTTGAAAGTATTTTAACGTAGACGTGTGATGGCAATAATGATTTATGAGGAATGCTATTTAAATGTTCTTCCATAAAATAAAAAACATTGTTTCTCAATTTGTGGGGTCTGTTTTTATGAGATCCTCCTACTTATTCAAAGTCAGCTTTATTCAACACTTTCCTTTGAATTACATGCAATCTCTTCATGGACTCTTGGAAAATTTAAATATAAAATGCGGACATATAACTCCTTTTTATTCCACTAAGACTCAATAAGTAGTGCCATTGTTCAGGTACAACTTTTTGGGTTTAATAGGCTGATTCATACACGATGTTGAAGATATTTCTATACACTTCACCAAATAAGTCTTGAAGGATTTGGTCTTTTCCACTGTAGAATGTTAAAAAAAAGAAAAGATAACTGCTTTTAACGTGATTTCAAATAACAACTTGGGCAGTAGGTAAACTACTTGCCGGTGACCTGATGGTCTAGGGGTAAGGTGTCATACTTCTGTGCTGGGGGTCCGGGGTTCAATCCTCGGTCCCGGGACAGATTTATCTGATTGCCAAACCCTTCCTTCACCTCTGACAAGACGTGTATTAATCACAGCTTGTGAATGTGAGGAATGCCAGGCCTCCACTGTGGTTCGGATTTCACGCTAAACTGTAGGTCCTCCATTTCATTCACAATCACCCTACCATTACATATTAGCGTAAGTGCGTACAAACCAAATGGGTAGTAAGAGGCGATGCTAATAATAATAATAATAATAATAATAATAATAATAATAATAATAATAAACTACGTGGAGGTAAAATGGATACCTCCTGCTGGGATATACTCTTCGCTACAAACCTCTTTAGTTGTATATTTTCCTTTTTCTTACATTCCTCTGGCTATATTCTCCTCGCTTTTCTCTTGAATACATAACCGCCCCCCCACCCTTTACCATCTCCTTCTGGCTACTTATTGAAGGCGCACAGGCTGAATTTGTGAACCTTATCGTAAGAGAGAGGAGATAGTTCCTTGTACTTTTATTATTTTATAGTAATTATTGTAAAGAATAAGGGGGCTATTTACAAGAAATATTTACGATGTAGCCACGTTATGAAAT
This sequence comes from Timema bartmani, assembly GCA_902151455.1. Lineage (NCBI taxonomy): Eukaryota > Metazoa > Arthropoda > Insecta > Phasmatodea > Timematidae > Timema > Timema bartmani. The sequence goes on from CABFWB010000993.1 coordinate 124,771, forward strand.
TGTTTTGATCACTGTGTGCTTTTTCTACTAGGTCTAGGTGCACTTTTGATCCTTATCTTCGTGTATTATGATATGTGGTTTATTTATCTTGTACGATTTCAATAGTCTCCACCCCTATCCATACCCTCCATGTGCAATACATATGGGCCTATACTAACTGCTGAAAGGTCTGAGATATTAATGTACTGACCTCAATACTGAAATATCATTTAAATAGTCTTGGTACTTGTATAGTTTGTCTACACATTATTTTTTCATATAGTGACTCTGAATATATAGCAAAAAAATAAATACATCAAAATTTCCGAGATAAAATAAATACTGATTTGATTTTATATTTGTTTTTAAGATTTAATTGGGCTAAAATATTCATTTAGAAAGCTGCTACGAGCTTACAGAGAAATTAATACCCAAAGACAGAAATAAAGCTTTGAATACCACTATAACAATCTAGTGTGTGATGAGCATTTATTACCTTGGGTTGCTTTGAAACATATCTCTCAACCAATAATAATCCCATGAAACATTTGTCTCAAGGGTCTCAGAATTTCAAACTGCTACGGTCTTCCTTCATGCTTCTTGAATAAATCTATATCATGGAAAACACAGTGAAAGGATTAACCTTTCCTTAATAATACAACAAAGATGGTGTGCACCCCATTTTACCTTGAATAACTACACTATGACCTTATATCATAATGTAGACCAGTTGTCTCTACCGTTTTTTGTTCACGGCACACTATTCTTTGTCACGAGTCCTTGCGGCACACTAAACGTACAAGTTGGCAACACTTTGGGAGACTCGGGCATTCATATGTTCAGCAGGACTTGTCCCAATTGGACATGAAATTAGAGAGTGTTTGTCCTCTATCACACTGATGTTCAACCTGAGATCCACCATTTTGTTTGTAATATAAAACCACTTTTTCTGGTTCAGGGGATCGTGAAACTTCCACATCAATCAAAATCTCTAATTCTTTTTAGTATCTCAATACTTTATCTACCCGTGGGGTTGCGAGAAACTATACATATATGTACATATACATATTAAAACGTATTATTTAATACATTATCTTGGACGTAGTCTATTTTAGATGTTGATTATATAATATGAATAACTTGCATAATGATCCAACAACTTTGGAGGCACCCCTTTAGATGGCCGCATGGTCTAATATGCTGCTCTCGCGGTAGAATACACTGCCGTTGACGGGAAGATTGAGGTTCGAATCTATATCAGGTGTACTGAGGGTGGTCTTTCCAAAATAATTTTCCACTCTAACTTCACGCAAATGTGGGTACACTTACTATAAATATAACCTACATAATCCCTAAAACTATGAGTGTAACTATCACAGAAGCAAATAGGTAGTAAGTCTCTGAACTAAAACAACTTTGGGGTTACAAATCTATCTGTGGCTAAGTGAACTAAAAAGGTTGAATACACGGTTCTATTTGACCACGAATTGAAATATTCTCTATGAAGACAAGCTAAAGTATTTTATAAATTAATCAACTGTATTGTTGAAAGCGATTAAAGTCTCTGTAAATTCAAATATTTTAAATCTTTAACAATTTTTTTTCCTATATATTTTTAAAGATTATAATTTAATCAAACTTTTGTGTACCGTTTCGTGAATTTAGTTGCACAACTTTGAGAGCCAGTGGATCTAGACTAAAGTGGAACCAAGAAATGTAGGGTTGCTACCATTCAGATTGATTGGAGGGTTCGTCTCTCGAGCTCAGTTGGTGGCAAGTATTCCTTCTGAGTTGAGGTTCCCGAGTTCTTATCCCAAAAATTACGAAATCTTTTAAATGGGTAAATCGGGGTTTGTACCCTACAGTAGTTATGTAGTAACAATCTAATTACTGGATAGAGATTTATCAATTTAATAGATAGGGGATGCAAAACTATGTTAAAACTATATGAGAAAAAGTGTGTTTGCTTTTTAGCTTAACTTTAGGTAAGCTCGAAGTGTGTAGTCAGTTTTAAGTAGTTAAGTACAGCGTGGAAGTGTAAAGGACACAAAAAGCGAGTTGTTTTTGTAATTTGTATAGAAACATTTTTTGGCAAAGTAAATCAAATATTTCATCAGTAGGGATAGAAAGTTTTATTTCCTACACATAGTAATCTAAACAATTATTGAATATATATATATATATTTATAAGCATTTAATGAGAACATTTTTAAATGAAGATGAGAAGTTGTCAGATATTCAAGAACTGTTCCACATGTGAAGAAAATTAAACTATATGTTTATACTGGAGCAATATTTGATTTATTCTGGCTAAATAATGTTTCTCAATAAAAACTACAAAAATACTATTCTCTTCTCACGTTCCCTACAATCCCACACTAATGGTTGGTGAAATTTGACTAAACAATCTAATTATTCTCCACCTAATGCCACATTTTTATAAGCTAGGAGACGCGATATGAAATAAAAACTCTATTATGTTAGTCCAGGGTACTCGAGTCAGCTTTCCTAAATAGTTTTACAATCTTCCTCCATTTTTTTTAATCACCACGTCTTACTACCCGTTCAGGTTATACGATATAAAATAATTAATTTAATGAGGTAGGGATAGGGAAGGAAACAATTTAGAGGTAATCTACCTGCGTTTGCGTGGAAGGAGAATGGAAAACCACTTTGTAAAAACCTCCCTCAGTAAACTCTAATGGGATTTTAACCCTAATCTCCCCGTCATCAGCAGGATGGTCTAACAAAAGAGTGACGCCTTAAACCATTCAGCCACTGAACTAGGTATCCCTTCATGTAAATTCAAATATATCTCTTCTATAGCCTACCAACTCATCCCTAGCTCTAAGAGTATGAATATATCTTCTATAGTTTACCTACCCCATACCTAACCCTAAATGTAAGAATATATCTTCTATAGTTTACCTACCCCATACCTAACCCTAAATGTAAGAATATATCTTCTATAGTTTACCTACCCCATTCCTGACCCTAAATGTAAGAATATCGCAGACGATTCTAGCTCAGACATTCCCTTAGCTGTAAAAACAGACCAGACAAGACTTACATTTAAACCGCAGGCCCTACAATTATTTTATATTAGGCCATTGATAAACCTTGTGTTAAACATATCAACAAATGTGAAGTTGAATGAACCTGAACTGCGATATCTTTCTCCTCGTTGATAAACCTTGTGTTAAACATATCAACAAATGTGATCTGGGAAAGAAGTTGAATGAACCTGAACTGCGATATCTTTCTCCTCGTTGATAAACCCTGTGTTAAACATATCAACAAATGTGATCTGGGAAAGAAGTTGAATGAACCTGAACTGCGATATCTTTCTCCTCGTTGATAAACCCTGTGTTAAACATATCAACAAATGTGATCTGGGAAAGAAGTTGAATGAACCTGAACTGCGATATCTTTCTCCTCGTTGATAAACCCTGTGTTAAACATATCAACAAATGTGATCTGGGAGAGAAGTTGAATGAACCTGAACTGCGATATCTTTCTCCTCGTTGATAAACCCTGTGTTAAACATATCAACAAATGTGATCTGGGAAAGAAGTTGAATGAACCTGAACTGCGATATCTTTCTCCTCGTTGATAAACCCTGTGTTAAACATATCAACACATGTGATCTGGGAGAGAAGTTGAATGAACCTGAACTGCGATATCTTTCTCCTCGTTGATAAACCCTGTGTTAAACATATCAACACATGTGATCTGGGAAAGAAGTCGAATGAACCTGAACTGCGATATCTTTCTCCTCGTTGATCCATGGATCACAACGTAAAGGAAAACCCAGGCCCGTGGTTCTCACCCTCTTCTTTAATATTATCTACTAATGAAAATTGATCTACTCGTAATAATTACAACTCCTTCCAAGTTAGTTAGTTCTCTTCTCTCTCACTCCACGGTTTCTCAAAAACCTTTCACTTCCTATTCGCGTGGTGTTCTATCAAACGTCCTCTTTATTCACGTTCCTCAGATTTTATCTCTGTCTTTGTCATGCTATTTGAACGATCCTCTGGTATTTCAATGTTGTGGTTTATGGACCCAATACTGATGAAAATATATCACTAATTTGAGAATACAATCCTAAATTGGTGTTACCCACGTTGGTGAGGACTCGGACTGTCAGAACTACTTAGTCTTATTGGTTGGTGACTAGGAGGTACGGTTTCTATTACCAGATGGGTAACTTATAGATTTTTAATTCCCGTGTAGTCTATTACTCACCTTCCATGAAAATGTAGAAGTACTGTACATTTACTATAAATTGTCCCTTCTTTTTCCCATTCCATTTTAGTGTAGTTAAAATTCGTACTGTCTGGACGGGTAGTAATAATATATGAAAAAGTTGATGTTTTAGACTTTTATTTTTTAGGGAGTACCTTTTTACTTTCTCTCGACACCTTGGAGAGAAAGTATTGTGATCGTCAAAAAAATCTATCTTTGATGAATGTCGACGTTTCATGACCCCCTGAAACCATAAAAGTTGTTTTCACCTTGGCTAGAGCAGAAGATATTTTATCAATTGGGCTAAGTCTTGGTATATGGGGTTTTAATAAGGTACACCCGAGGAGTTTTTGGAATTATATATCTAACCCAAATTTAAGGGTAGTTACTGATGGGAAAGAAGAGAATAAACACATTTTCTTATAATTTACTCTACCGATTTTGCCTATAATGTATATATAGACACTGTTTATCCTTAAAAACATGATGGCAACTCTCATTTTCTTATGGAAATTACGCTGAGGGTACTTTACATTAAGGAAATTTTCCAGTTTTCATATTTTCTACGCAACTATTTAAGATACGAAATAACTTATCATTGTAAAGTTGTAGTACTATTAAAGATAACAATGTTTTATTTGAAATAAATTTTATAAAACCAATAATTTCTTAGCTATAAGCAAATATATTTACTTTTTTAATCCCAACCTTTGAAAATTAATCTAATTCTCTTGCTCGTTGGTAGACAGAGATGTTTATCTTGACTCAATATTTCTGTAACAGTGCTCCTAGTTACTAATGCCACAGAGTAAGTAACAGTCTATATTATCTCATGTATGCTCTTTGGTGTAGTCTTTCTACAAAAATGTATACACCTATTACTTTGTTTCATCAAATTTACTATGCGTTTTTAGTAAATATATATATTTTAAGATAAAAGTGGGAGAAAGTCTGTGCTGTGCACTCTACCATTTATTTGAGATAGCATCTTCAAACATTCTCTATGGACATACATTTTTGAATCCCTAATTCAATAAATTAAGATATTTGTATGATATAGATTAATTGTAAAATAATCTTAGGTAAAAAAAATGTAGATTATGTGAATCAGTTTTTCCCACTTCTATCCTTGCCACCAATCCCATTAATATTTGAAGGCCACATCTGTACCAATAAATAGAACTCGGGACCTTTTAAATTAGCGCACCAATGCTCTACCATTGAGCAAAACAGATTTGTCTAGCATCTCTAAGTTCATATCAAGCTATTATGAACGTGTGAGATCGTCTGCTAATTAGTAGATATCAGAAACACAGCCACGACAACTATTGGTAGGTATTTATGTATGCTACCTAATACAATAATGAAATTAGGATTAACTTTAAATACCTTGGATAGCTTAGTGAGAGTAAATTGGCACAGTAATCTAAAGCTTCCTGATTCAATTCCAATGTCTAGATATAATATTTCCAACATATTTGTGAATTGAAGATAGGCCTAATCATTATTAAATTATAAGTTGAATATAATTTTTTAATCAGTGTCATAGTTTAAAACGAACAAGGTGACCTGGTGGTCTAGGGGCAAGGTGTCAGACTTCTGTGTTGAGGGTCCGTGGTTCAATCCTCGGTCCCGGCACAGATTTATCTGATTATCAAACCCTTACTTCACATCTAACAAGACGTGTATTAATCACAACTTGTGAATGTGTGGAATGCCAGGCCTCCACCGTGGTTCGGATCTCACGTTAAACTGTAAGGTCCTCCATTTCATCTCACAATCATCCTACCATTACACATTAGCGTGAGGGCGTACAACCCGAACGGTTAGTAAGACGCGGTGCTAATAATAATAATAGAAAGAACATTACAGGCCCCCATCGGTAGACCCATGGACTAAGAGCTCTTAATCCAGACCGGGTGTACTAAGGATAGTTTTATAAAGTGGCATGCCCTTCTCACCACCACTTAAATGCAAAAAAGTTTACTCTATATCCTACACCAATGGAATAATTAAATGCTGTTAATTCGGATGGGTAGTAAGATTTGGTACACTATTTTAACTATAATCCCCCCAGATCTTATTAAATTGTAAGCCTTGTATTTCCTTACTGGCAATCTTGGGTACATACAAATTTTAACTTGAGAATATAGGGGACACGAGAATAGACCAGTGTGATTACAATTCTTGTAGAATAATAGTTTTTGGCCAAAATAAGTTCAATATTTCTTCAGTTGAAATATATAGTATAGTTTTCTACATCAACAGCTCTTAAAATTAATATTTGTCATCAACATATTAGCGTTTGCTGAGAAACTTTTCAAATGAAGAGAAAAATATGTCATTAAATTCTACGATACCCTTGATAAATAAATATTCAAGATTTATTGAGGTCTCCATATGAAGAAAATTAAACTATGTTTCTAATGGAGACATATTTTAATTAACTTGGCAAAAAACAAAAATACTGTACTTCTCTCGCGTACCAACACTCCTGCCTTATTTTGTAGTTTGGTACTAAAAACTGTAATGTTTCCTTTGACAAATTGAACGTACAATTTATTAGCCCATCATACCTTAAAACTTAAAACAATATTTAGATCTAAAAATATTTTATTCTTAAAACCAGTAGCTATAAAACATTAACATAAACGTTAAATAAAATAAATCGTACGACACATACCGCACAAAACTTTTCATATTTTGTATCATAGTGTTGAAGAAAATTTAACAAAAATAGGTATTAATAAACTATCCTTAAATAAGCTTTACTAACAAAAACAAACACATCAACTTGTTAATCACAATAACCATTCTTTATATATACATATAAACCAAATCGATTATTTATGTTAAATTAAGTTCAAATTTTCGAAAATAAATCATTTGTAAAATACCCAAAAATTATTTTATTTGTAGTAATAAAAATATAACATAATCCCATTTTGAATTCATTCTTCAAGATAAATTTCCAAAATATTCGAGTTTTCCATGATTGGTTTAACTAAAAAACCCTTAATATACTTTTTTGAATATTAACTAAACTATTATACTAATTATATAAAAACAGTCTCCGATAAGAATTTTAAAATAAATCGTCAAAGCATTTTTTACATTAGTTGAGTACATACATTTATACATACATACATACATATATACATACATACATACATACATACATACATACATACATACATACATACATACATACATAACGTACATATATACAAACATACATACATAGGTACATTTATAATTACATACATACATACATACATACATACATACATACATACGTACATACATACGTAAATACATAAATACATACGTACATATATACGTACATATATACGTACATACATACATAAATACATACATACATACATACATAAATACATACGTACATACGTACATACGTACATACATACATACGTACGTACGTGCATACATACATACATACATACAGACAAACATACATACATATGTACATACATACGTACATATATACATACATACATATATAAATACATACATACATACGTAAATACATAAATACATACATACGTACATACGTACATACATACATACATACATACGTACATACATACGTACATGCATACATACATACATTCATACATACAAACATACATACATATGTACAGTACATACATACATACAAACATACATACATACATATATACATACATACGTACACACATACGTACATACATACATACGTACGTACATACGTACGTACATACATACGTACATACGTACGTACATACATACGTACATACGTACGTACATACATACATACATACATACATACACACATACATGAATACATACATACATACTCACACACATGCATACGTACACCCGTGTCGGGTTTGATGGATCCCGCATCGGGCTTCTCCCCAGGTAGCGGATAGGGGGATGCCCGGCAGAAATGTTGAGTACCGAGGAAACTAAATACTCGGTGTGGACCAAAAATCCATCTAGGGGAAGAGACCCCGAATAAAAAACAAATGATGGAGAACTTAGGTACGAAATTAACGTTTACGGTGCAGAGGAGGGATAAAGTCAGTACCGGCGTCCGACATTGAGTGAAAAGACGGGCTCCGGGATGTCGTCAGCCAGAATCCGTCACATCGAACCGGTGGACCACTTGGCCTCATCTGATACAAGTGGAACGAAGGAGGAACACGACGAGTGCCTAATCAAAATACAAATCTTGTGGGAGCAGAACGAACAGCTGATCGCTAAGCTGCTGAAGCACCTGGAGGGTAGGAGAAACGTCAAAAGTGAGACGCACTTCCTTGAGCATAGCCTTTCTGGATTATTCAGGAGAAAGCGGCAGCTAGACGAGGAAGTCTTGGAGCCCTTGGCCACTCGACATACTTTGGATAGAACTTCTCAGACTTTGCCATCGTTGAACAGAATTGACTTGGAAATGGCTACGCGGAGTATAGCTCAGACGCCGATGTCAACGAAGTTGATGGGGAGCGTTGGAAAACGGAAAGAACGGACCCCGGCCTCAGTGGAAACAAAGAAGCCGAAAAAAAGAAACATCGCGATGACTCGATGGAGCCTCAAGGCACAAGCGAACTTATGGAAGACCGAGATCCTGGCTGGAAGGAAGCGCGGAAAAAGGTTAGGAAGAAGCAGCTCGAGAAGAAGTGGGCAACGTTGACAGTATTACCTAATGCACTGGTGATCCGAGCTAATGAAGGCAAATCCTACGCCGACATTCATTCTGAAAGTCAAGCAAGGTGTCTCCGAGGAAATGATGGAGATAGCATCCAGAAGATTCGTAGGACAAACACTGGTCAGCTTCTGATTGTCCTTAACAAGAAGAGTGGTGCCAGGACTGACGAACTGAGGAGACTGATGGCAGACGCTCTCAAAGAAGATGCGGAGGTCATGAGCAAGATGCAGGAAGTCGACCTTGAGATCAGGGACATTGAGGAGACCACTACAAAGAGGGAAGTTGCAAACGTTCTCCAAAAAGCGGCAGGTGAGAGCTATGAGGTAAAAGCAGAAGCAGTTAAATCACTGCGAAGGGCGTACGGGGAAACCCAGAGAGCAGCCGTTAGGCTTCCAGCTTAAACCGCTCGGAGGATCATCGTTGAGGAGGGAAAGATTCGCATTGGATGGGTGCGATTCCGCATCAAAGAGGTTAGAAGACCCATAAAGTGCTTTAAGTGCTGGCACTTTGGACATATCGCTGCCAGATGCAAGAGTGAGGTCGACAGATCCAGGCACTGCATTGGATGCGGTGAGAACGGCCATAAAGTTGCCGAGTACACAAAGGATATGCTCTGTATCCTGTGCACTGAAAAAGGGAAGGAGGTGAACTGCGACCACGTAGCTGGTAGCAGCAGGTGCGCAGTCTTTAAGGAGGCACTTCAGGCGCTAACCACTAATCGTTGATGAGAGT